>JAABLK010000149.1:0-51279 GCA_012295415.1 Phytophthora chlamydospora | reverse complement strand
AGAGACGCCAGGCGTCTGTTGTGGTTAGCGCGTTAACGCTTCCTCAAAGCTAAGGTGCGTGTGACTCCCGTCACACCCACACACACGCACACACGCCTTGCACCCACAACTGACGCACGCAAGCATTTAACGGCGTACACAGCGCTGGGCGGCATGCCTGACACTCGGAAGGTCCGGTAGACACCGTAGGGTACGATGCAGCGGGGCTGCTGTAACTTTAGCGTCAGAGGAAGACACAGACTCAGAGAGTCTCTAGTGTATTTGATAGCTTGCAAGCTCAATACGAGAGATTGCACGAGTACCTTAATTAAGGATAATTAAGGACTCCAGAGGATCTATATACCTTATCCAAAGGCAGTGAACTCTAGGCTTCAAAATGTGAACTGAATGTATTGTTTGTTTATCGCGGCAGAGCCGCCTGTTGTCTGAATGTATGGAACTCACTATCTAGCATATTAGAGACCAGTCAAATGCATATTGGGTGGCTGTGAAGCCACCTACTGATTTCTGGTTAATTGCCGAGTTGGTGTACACACATAACTGATGTACACACACAAGCTCTGTGTGACACACAATATTATGTAACCCCGTTACACACGAGGTGGGGAACAAGCGATGGTACTGGACGGAGATTCATCACGCGGACGTGTCAGGGAACGCGTGGGAGGGCGCCAGGAAGCGGAGCAGCACCGACAGGCCGTTTTCTCGGGTGCCCCGCGTGTGATCATCGCTGACGTTAAAACGCAAATGAGCTCGCGGATGATGAGGATGGTTGTCGGGCGACCGGCCCATGAGCATGAGATGTCGCCGACGAGTACCTCGTCCACCTCTGTCCCTCGGAGATGCTCTTTTTCTATTCGCTATTGTGGTGGAGCGCTGGTTGTGAAATTGCTGACACGGATAAAGGTCACGCACGATGGCCCAGACTGCCGACTAACGGAGGGGGTACTCCGATTGGCCGTGAGGTTGCTGAAGTGCTTCTCACCTTGTGTACCCGTCGGTTGGGCGGTTACGCTCTTTTAGGTGGCTCGAGAAGTGATGTGTTCTTGCCGAGTTGGGACCGTATGAACGGTACTCGGGATCGAGGGGTGATGGCCACACGGATATACGTCGCACGGCTATCGGTTCTGCTGCAGATCGGGCTTGTGACCACTTGATCGCAGCAGGGGTTTTCCTTGTGGGGAGTGTTGTATCCTTTCCAGTTGCTTGCCGCCTCCTCTTGGCGGGATCTTGACTTGAGACGGGTTGTTACCACGCGACCTGGCCAAGCGATCCAGGTGTAGCGTCGATCTTCGTAGACTTGAGCGGCTCTTGTACGTCGGTGGGCCAATGTAGTTCCCGCCCGGAATGAAGAAGCGCGCTTGTGTCTTAGAAGGTAAATCTCCGAATGAATTCAACCAAGTACCAATCCCTATGCTCCTACTGCCTTTCTCTCCCTATCTCTGCTTGCGCATCACCTGATTCATGAGCTGGCTCCGAAGGGTCTCCGATTGTACCAATATCGCGGTACCTGTACACCGTTCACCCTAATGAATCGTGCCATGACTATTTACCGTGTACGGCTCGAAGCTCAGTCTACCTTGTTTTGAAATCCATATTTCTCTAAAACCATTGTGCGGATACTCAAAGCAAATACACCACGCAAATCTGCTCGCCGACATTTGCCCAAATCCGGTCTAGTTTTTGGATTCCAGGTAGGATTGATAATCTTTCCAAAACCCGTGGGATAGATATCAAAGGTGCACGATTATTTAGGTCACACGACTAATTAGGGTGAACGGTGTACCTATAAGATCGCATCCTTGAACCCACTGTAGATCAGATCGTCGACTGTACCAAGATTGTGGCACCCGTGTGATAAGATCGCACCTTTGTACGGATCGGCCAAGATCAGTGTACCCATCTTGACCAGATCGCAGGTGTACCGAAATGATGGTGCCATATCGATCTGGATCGGTCGATCTAGTGTTCTGGTGTGGTGTACACCAGCTTCTCCCGCTCGATCTTTGGCACGTCGATCTCAATCCATCACAACTGGGTCTTGATCCGTCACAGCCTCGATCATCTCCACTCCGTGCGCGATCCTCTCTTTCTGCTGCAAGTGCTTCACCGTCATGTCGATCTGGTTACTACACCTTTGCCCGCCCATAGTTGGCACATCAACATCCAAAGTCGGCAGCTTTTTTATTTTATTTTTTGCCGGAGCGAGGTACCCGAACTAAGCAGTACCACTATCCTTAGTGCAATCAAAGCTGGCTAATTCACACTCAAAGTTGGCATGCTGTACTCCTCCTCTCCCTACTCACCGTACACCAGGTCCTCGAAGCGAATTGTGGCGTTGACGAACTTCGCAGCATGCAACTCCATCTTCTGCACCATGCGCTGCGTGATCTTCGGCACAGCATGCCAGTCAAACGGCGAGAGATCGTGGTCTCAGAGATGTCCACGCCAAACTCCTCTCGCACCAGCAACCGTAAAGTACCGAGCGTGTACGTGCAGCACTCCTCCATCCAGAGCTCGAGAGCCTCCCGAATTTCTGGCGTGACTTAAGCAGCTCTTGCCCCTCCACGAGGAAGGTTCTCAGCCCACCCGTGGTCTACCAGATACTCGGCGGTGGTGCGAGGGAACCCGTTGTGGCGAGCGACGGCGCGCCAGTCTTGGCCGTTGTTGAAGGCCTCGAGGACCCGGCGGCGTTCCTCGGGCGTGTGGCGCAAGAGCGTGGCCTGGGAAGGCATCTACGCGATGCTCGGTAGAAGTGAGAGTGAGGATTGAGGCGCGCCACACGCATAAGCTTGGGCGGCTTCGCGCGCGCGGGAGTTCCTCGTCGGAATCTCATCGGCGGTGACAACTTTGAATGTTGATTAGTCGACATTGAATGAGGAAAAAGGGTGGCGTTTCTTAAGTTGGGCACGTTGCCGACGCCCAAAATTAAAGCTGCCAACTTTGGATGTGGATTTGCACAACTATGGGCGGGCAAAGGTGTAGATCCACTTAACCCTCAGTGCTTCTCGGACTGTAAACAAATGAATATCAGTTTATCCCCATGCCTGTAAGCTAGATGGAAATTACGTGTTCTCAACAAAATTCAGTATATCCGCTCAAACTTATGCTGCTGCTGCGCCGATCCAACGGAACCCAGCACACTACGGAAAACATTGCGCACACGCACGACATTATCAACAACGCAACCGCACAGCTGCATGCATCCCCATCCACATTGCTAATTACGCTGTCATGAGTGCTACAATTCTTCACAGGGTGCACTGCTGACCCAAGCCGTGTGCTCAGCGATTCGGCCATTAACGCCGCGGCGCTGGCTAAATTCATATTGCGTTTGTGAGTTCTGTGCTTTCAGCTGCGCCCTCCGTGATAATTGTGCGAGGTGGTGGCGAGGCTTTCACAGCATTTGGAGACGAAGATCCAGACGGTGCAGACCCAGTTTGTCCGAAGTCGTGGCTGCCCATACCGCTCAAATCGCCAACATGCATTATCCGCGTAAGCCAATTACTTGGATATTCGACCGGGTGCTCAGTGCTGTAGCGTGCAGACTTTGCTCAGGGATCATGGCAGGACACGTCAACAGAGCTTCGGAGGCTGCCGATCAAGAAGCTTCGACAGGGAGCTTAAAGCAGCAGCAGCAAGAGACGCGCATGGAGTGAAGTGATGACCTGGTCGAGTCACTCCTCTATCTTCGGATGCGAAAGTATCCGCCTGGAAGAAAAACTCACGGCGGTCGTCGAAAACAAAATGCTGGAGATGATGCAAACTTCAACTGATGGAGTCCATCAAGTCAACATCGCAATTTTGGCTTTCCTGCAGTCCACATTTCCTAGCCTAGCTGTCTTACTGGTGCTGCAAGTAGGACTCAACACAACGAGCAAAACGAAAGTCTTTTATGGCTTCTCACTTGTCTCGGGCTGGCGTTTTAGGTCCCGCAATCTCTCCTGCTGCCCACCAAACACGATCGATCTCCATCCATTCTTCGATTGTCACAGGGGTCAGCACCGGTGTTCCATCTGTCACGAATCGTTCCCTTTGGGGGGACCGTACCCGCGCTGTATGGGTGAAGCGGCCAGAGGCGAGTCGCAAACCAAGACAAGCAGACACACAACAAGAAACTACAAATGCAGCAACTTGTTATGTAAGGGGTAAATTCACGACTGATTGCCTTCTTCTGCTTTCTTTCCTTCTCTCGCTCCGTAGCCATCGCTCCCTCCGCACGCGCGGTCGTTCCCTCAACGTGACACCCCTTCATGGGTTCACTACGCTTAGCTATCGATCCACCGCCCACCGTGGTCCGTGCCATCCGTCCTCGACCGTCCCTTCTTCAGCACGCCGCCAGAACTAGCCTCGGTGCTTCTCCGCAAATTGGCAACTGTGAATGCCACAGCACTTCGGCTTCACCCTTTGGAACGAGGCGCAAGTATAGTCAAGCTGCTGCAAAGAGCTGCTCCATGCCAATCCGTAATCAATAGCTGCCTGATCATGTAGTCCAACGACTTGTCGCACTTCAAGTTACTGTTGCTCGAGTGCGCACACACGAGAGAACGGCTCTAACCGTTCTCATTCGTGACACGTTGAGGTCGATAATCCAGTTGTTGGTTGAAGCGATAGCCGTAGGAGTCTCCAATGACATATCCGATTTGTACACTCTGAACTTACCTGCTAGCCTTCCAAAAGCCTACCCCACTGCAATGCGCGTTCAGCTATGAACAAAATTGTACCAACGATTTGCTCTGGTCACGTCTGCGCAAATCGGGTACAACCCCAACACGTTGGTGAGCAATTGATATCCTGTATCTCCAGCGAGGTGAGTTTCAGAACGTCGCAAGCATCTCGCACGAAAATAGATCGATTGAACACCGACTTCTCGTTTTCGCCATGAGCCGTTGCCGGTGGCCAGCAATGGCCATCGTGTTGAACTCAGGATACCCACGAAGGCAGTACCAACCGTCGAAGTCTGCGAAACGCTTGATGCGAATGAAGCATCCGTCCACAGCACCGACGACGCCCGGCATTCCGCTCACATGCTCAAACTCCGAACTGATTAGCTCACAACCCGCCTCACCACTTGAAGGCTCGATCGTCCTCTCTAGCAGGACGGCTAACACTTGATGAACGGAAGTCAGCGCAATTGTCTTCCGCGACCAAAAGGCTCTGTAGCTTTG
Source organism: Phytophthora chlamydospora (assembly GCA_012295415.1). NCBI lineage: Eukaryota > Oomycota > Peronosporomycetes > Peronosporales > Peronosporaceae > Phytophthora > Phytophthora chlamydospora. Next base: position 46,111 of record JAABLK010000149.1, on the reverse strand, counting down.
TACATTATACCGCCATGCGCGAGATAGTTCATAGTGATAGCCATCCATGCTCTGATATCCACCTCAGCATTAGAGCCAAGAGAACGCAGCACAGCATTGCAGCTGCTTGGAACTCGATGGCATATCTCCTCGAGCGCATCGCGCGTGCAGCGGGTGTGACGGTTTGACCAGCTCACCCAGAAAACTTGTTGAGACCGCATTCATCTCGAGGCACAACAAACTGACGTGTTGGAGGGTCTGACCATGTCCGCTTATCGGCAACAACCACACAGAGAACACACACAGCGGCAGCAGCGCACATCAATGTCGATGCTAGGTTTGAAAGTTGGCGATTCACAAATATAGTCAGTAGGGAGGCCGAAAGCCCTCCTTCATCTCTTGTTGAGAGTGTACACCGCGAAAGAGCAACGCCTCCATTTGATTAGAGAATCCTCTTTTGACGATCGCTTTGTCCGACTTCGATCCGCCCCTTATCCATGATGGTCCATGTTAGATGGTCCTAACATGACAGCTATTGTCTTTCACACTGAATGGCGGCTACGCAACGATATCCACTTTCGCGAAACCCAAGCACAGCAACCAAGTGCACCAAGCTTACTCAGCTCGCTTGGGCGGCATTGTCGATTTGTCTACCAGCATTCCAATGTTTTGGGTGTTGATGGAGATGCAGTCACCGCTATCCTCGACCGCCTGGGATTTGAAGCTCCTTCGACAGTAAATATACCTCTCCCTCAACGACGAATATGGATCCCGCAGTCATAGTCATATTCCTGTTATCATCACTTCTTTATAGCTAGCAGAACGAGAAGTCCTATAACTAGTTAATCATATTTTTATCATCAGATGGGCCCAATACGGTATGGACCATCATGGATAAGAGATGGCATCGGACGACGACTACGAAGACGGTGAGATCCTCGAGGAGGGCCAGGAAGTGGAGCAGCCCTCCACGCCCGCGCTGCGGCCCATACCCAGCGTCAACCCACTCAAGCGACCACACTCGATCCTGCAAGACGCCAACGCGAGCTCCGTATACGACATGCGCCCACCACTGACACATCGCCAGCCTGTGCGCTACAGCAGCAGCAGCCCCAGCATCGCTAATGGCCGCCGCGATGCGACCCCTGCCTACCAGGACGATCGCGCCTACAACGAGGACCTGGTCGTGAAGCACCCGAGGCAGCAACCGCGCAGCCGCGTGCTGCTGGACTTTGCCGCGTGGATGGCGGCTGCCAGGAACAGGAAGCGGCTGGACGTGGAGGACGTGCAGAAGCTCGTGCTTAACGTGCTGCGCGGCGGCAGCAAGAGGGAGCAGGGCAGAGTCAGCCCTTANCAAGCACAGCAACCAAGTGCACCAAGCTTACTCAGCTCGCTTGGGCGGCATTGTCGATTTGTCTACCAGCATTCCAATGTTTTGGGTGTTGATGGAGATGCAGTCACCGCTATCCTCGACCGCCTGGGATTTGAAGCTCCTTCGACAGTAAATATACCTCTCCCTCAACGACGAATATGGATCCCGCAGTCATAGTCATATTCCTGTTATCATCACTTCTTTATAGCTAGCAGAACGAGAAGTCCTATAACTAGTTAATCATATTTTTATCATCAGATGGGCCCAATACGGTATGGACCATCATGGATAAGAGGCGGGTCGCAGTCGGAAAAAGAGGACTCGCCCTGGCCTGTGCTAACATGAAAAGCGCATTTCCCCAAAACTCTGGAAGCGCATATCCTACAAGATGGGTTTTGTCAAAATTTGACCAAAAAAGCGCATTTCCCCAAAACGCTGGAAGCGCATATCCAACAAGATGGTTTTTGTCAAAATTGACCAAAAACCGAGTCTCGCCAACCGCACCAAGCGCGATGGCATCGGACGACGACTACGAAGACGGTGAGATCCTCGAGGAGGGCCAGGAAGTGGAGCAGCCCTCCACGCCCGCGCTGCGGCCCATACCCAGCGTCAACCCACTCAAGCGACCACACTCGATCCTGCAAGACGCCAACGCGAGCTCCGTATACGACATGCGCCCACCACTGACACATCGCCAGCCTGTGCGCTACAGCAGCAGCAGCCCCAGCATCGCTAATGGCCGCCGCGATGCGACCCCTGCCTACCAGGACGATCGCGCCTACAACGAGGACCTGGTCGTGAAGCACCCGAGGCAGCAACCGCGCAGCCGCGTGCTGCTGGACTTTGCCGCGTGGATGGCGGCTGCCAGGAACAGGAAGCGGCTGGACGTGGAGGACGTGCAGAAGCTCGTGCTTAACGTGCTGCGCGGCGGCAGCAAGAGGGAGCAGGGCAGAGTCAGCCCTTATCTGCTGCCGTCGCTGATGCCGGACGCCGAGCTGCCCACCAAAGTCTGCGTGCTGCTGCTGGGCAAGATGCACCCGTCGGTACTGCAGAAGTACAGAGCCAAGCTGGGCTTCTTCGATGCGTGCTCAAGCGTGCCGCTCATGCTGACCAAGCAGGAGCTCAACCAGATTAGACGCTCCGAGGCGCCGCTGCCGGAGCTGCTGTACAAGTTCCCGAGGCCCACGGTGGACACGCACGAGCTGTCGACAGACGAACTCTTTTACGCGCACGAATTGACCTTCTTGATGAAGCACTCGGCCGGGTTTACAGATGAGCTGGTGTTCTTGCCGGCAGGGACGTTCACGCGGAAGACTCAGCCGCTTGGAGGCACGTGGCAGCTGGACGGCGACCTGCTGCACCTGAAATGGAGACAGCGCACGGCCAAGGCAGCGTCGGCAGAAGAGAACCCGACAGATCAGGACACTGTGATGGAGGAGGAAGAGGATGACGCGTACACGCTAGACGTGCTGGTCAGCCAAGATGGCAGCATGCACGAATTCAGGACGGATCCGCTGACGGATGAGACCTACGCGCACAAGGTGCCCGAGCATTTGGCCAAGAAGCGCCGTGGCGATGATAAGGCGCGCTCGATCTGGCTATCGCTGGCCAAGGCAATCGCTGTCGACGTGCCCAGATCGGCGGATGGAATGCTTATTTTGCATGATAAGGCACTGGTGAATGGCTCATCGAAGCAGCATCAGGAAAGCACATCGACAAATACCAACGGCTACGATGCGAAGGAGGAGAAACCCTTGAAGAAGGAGGACTTTGCGTACTACACGCTCTCGCTCGAAGAGATGAAGCAGCACGGCTACCCAACCGACGTGGAGGAGGAGCAGCGCCAACTTCTAGCATCCACGGAAGGGAATACGCGCGATCATTACGTGAAGACGAAGCCACGACCGACAACTAATGACTCGGCGTTGGTATCTGTCTCCCATGACGAAGATGGAGAGGGAGATGAAGAAGGAGAAGCCATGGAAACAGAGGAGAGAATGACCACGACACCTTCAGGTGGAGACTTCATTTATGCGCTGGATTGCGAGATGTGTGAGACGGACATTGGCATGGAGCTCACGCGCGTGACGGTAGTGGACATCAAAGGTGCCGTCGTGTACGACCAACTGGTGAAGCCTCAGAGCACGATCATCAACTACCACACGGAGTTCAGCGGAATCTCAGAGGAGACGCTGCGGGACACAAAGTGCATCCTGGCTGACGTGCAGCGGGACCTAGTAACGCGGTTCCTCTTCGAGGACACGATCCTCGTCGGCCACTCTTTGACGAGCGACCTGCGCGCGATGCGCTTGGTTCATCCAACGATCGCGGACACGGCCATCCTGTACCCTCATCAACGCGGGTTTCCATTCCGCACGTCCCTTAAATTCCTGACGAAGACGTACCTCAAGAAGGACATCCAGATGCAGATCCAGGCTGGCCACGACTCGGCTGAAGACGCAATTGCGTCGCTAGAGCTCCTGCTGCTGAAAGTTCGTGAAGGACCTTGGTTCGGCATCCCGGAGACGGTTTCTTCAAGTGGCGCTTTCGACTCCATCGTGGGCAAGGTGTTCGCCTTGGAGAAGAAGATGACAATGCTGCGTCTGCAGAACACTGAGACGTCTGACGAGCAGACAGAATCTGCCCCGTTAGCGGAGCGGAAACCCTGGGATCTCTACGCTAGCGGCGACTTCAAGTCTGACTCGCAGAGTCCGTTTCTTCATGCTCAGGCTGTGAAGGCTAAGGCCGAGACGAGCTCTTCATCCAGTGCATCACCCGCTTTGGCTAGTGCCATCCTGAAGGTGGAGGACTGTTCGTCGTGGGAAGTGCTGAAGACCAGCCTCCAGGACGCCTTCAATGCCCAGGCAAACAAAGCAGCAGAGCATCCGGACCTCTGCTGGGTCGAGATCGAGCCTCCGAGCGCGAGTGCCGCGTCGTGCAACGACTTCGTCGGCAAGCACGACGTCTGGATGGCTAAGCAGCAGGCGCACTGCGAACAGGTGGATGCGTTCCTGCAGCAAATTCTCGACGAGGTGCTGCCTAAGGGCACGCTGCTGGTTGCTGTGCCCCAAGGGGACCTCAGTCTGCTACGATACCTCAAGGGCCTGCGAACGCGCTCCAAGTGGCGTGACGCCACACCTAGCAGCGACGATCTCGCTCCAGAAGAACTGCACGCTGCAGTAGGCGATGCCTTCCGAGGCGCCATGGACAGCTGCGTGTTCCTCATGCAGAAGTGAGAACTCATGGGGAAGAAGCGAAGCGATAGACAGGTAGGATGGGGCATAATGCACAATGAAAAGCTTGCACGTGGACGTTCCAGTGGGCTGGCAACGTGAACTGAACGTTGGCGAAGCGACACTCTGGCTAGTCGCGACGATCGATTGACTGTCTTCTCGCAGGACTAGGACTTGCCACTTCCTGCTTCAGCTTCGAAGGCAAAGAGGATCCATGGTCAAGGCCACGGTCGACAACCCGGCGGTGCTGCCACGTGAGACTTTAGTCTCTGACAAAGCGAAATACACTGATGACCAGCTCAGCAGCCATGACGATGTGGAGGATGAAGGGAAGGAGAACCAGGTTGCCGAGCTGGAGGCGTCGGGGGCAGACAACGAGACTATCACCGACAATCAACTGCTCGAAGACAACACCACGGATGCTTCCCTGGACGTTCAAGCTGTTCTGGAGTTGGCCGACGCCAAGGGGGTAAGCCCTCTGTTGATCGCCGCACAAGAAGGTCTTACCGAGATGACCAAACGCTTGCTAGAGAGGAACATCCCAGCCAACTGGAGGCGTGAAGACGGCACCTCAGCTTTGAAACTCGCGGTCCTTCATGGGCATTACAACGTGGTGTTGGCTCTGCTGGACGGAGGAGCGGCAGTCAATATCCCTGACATCAAAGGACAGACTCCACTGATGCTCGCTGCGCAACAAGGCCGGCCGGATATGGTGAGCCTCTTGCTGAATCGGAAGGCTAGCGCTAACTACCGAAGCTGTACTGGAGCTACAGCTCTGTGGCTATCCTGTGAAAGTGGTGAGCTGGCCGTCGTGCGAGATCTTCTGTGTAGCGACGCATCTGCAGACTTGGCTGATGACGAAGGCTTCACGCCACTCATGGTTGCAGCGAGAGAGGGCTACGTCGAGGTTACACAGCTTCTTCTCCGCTGGAATGCAAATGCCAACCGAGCCAGCCTCAGTGGAGAGACTGCTTTGACGTTGGCGTGTGATATCGAGCACCTGGACGTGATGCGAGCGCTTCTCGCTGCTGGAGCTGATGCCGATGTGGCCAACGCGATTGAATGGACGCCGCTCATGAGAGCAGCGCAAAAAGGTCGCGTCGAAGTCATCCAAGTGATGTTGGACGAGCTCGTGAACATCCACAGACACTCCTCCAACACTACCACACAAAGTGCAGAGCTGGAGACGTACATCCAGCTGCAGCAACAACGTCAAGCAGCGATCAACAGGCAAGGCCCCAACGGCGCTACTGCTTTGTGGATCGCTGCCGAACACGGACAAGAAGAAGTCGTAAGAGTGTTACTGAATGCCGGCGCAAGCAGCGAGATCGCAGATGCGACAGGTTCTACGCCACTGATGATCGCCGCCCACGAAGGTCATATCAACATCGTTGAGCTGCTGCTGGGTCGCGGGGTAGACATCGAGAAGCAACGCGATGACGGGTCCACAGCGCTTGAAATCTCTGCTCGAGCTGGACACGCGGAGACTGTCCGCGTGCTCTTGAATGGCGGCGCATCAGTTGCCCACGACGACGGCGATGGCTGGACTCCGCTCACTCGAGCTGCCCAGAATGGCCATGCTGAAGTCGTTCAGTTGCTGCTGGATTATGGCGCGGCAATCGACTGCCAAGACCACAATGGAGGCACAGCGTTGAGAATCGCAGCCCTAAACGATCATCTGGAGGTGGTGCGCTTGCTTTTGGACGGCGGCGCGGCGATCGATCTGCCTGATAACACTGGCTGGACTCCACTCCTTGCTGCGGTTTTCGAGAACAACGTGGACATCGTTCAGGCACTGCTGGATCGGGACGCGGCCATTGAAACTCAAGTCCACAACGGAGCTACAGCACTCATCGTGGCAGCGGAGTATGGATACGATAGCATTGTGCGCGCTCTCCTCGCCGCCAGGGCATTCGTCGACGCGACGGACGATGAAGGATGGACGGCGTTAATGTGCGCAGCCCATGAAGGCCGCGCCGACATCGTTCAGGTGCTGCTGACTGCAGGCTCACTGATCGACGTGCACAACTTGGGTGGGTTTTCGGCATTGGTTATCGCGGTGGGGCATCGCCACGTTGAAGTCATTCGTCTTCTCCTGGAGTATGGGGCTGACATTCATTGGCACGACTACCCATCCGGCTCAACTTTGCTCTCCGTGGCATACGGAAGCGGAAGTGGTGAAGTTGTTCAGGTGATCCAACATCGCAACCACTTGCGTCGTCATTAACTTCGAGGGATGCCATCCAACTACCAAATACAAGCAGCACGAAGAACTGGTGCAACCGTGGAGTCGCAAGGAGCTTAAACGTTCTCGAGACGCACGGAGAGCTCCGCAATTTACAAGACGATGCGCCGTAATAGAAGAAGAGGTGGAAGAACTGAATGACCTGTAATACATGTATTGATTGACATGTCAAAATTTGAGTCGCTACATGTTCTTCGACAGCGATTTCCAAGGCGAGTTGTGCGGGGTTGGTGCTGGTGTTGAGGACCGCGCCTTTGTTGCAAACGTTTATCCAAAGATCAGCTTGCGAGGTGCTAGCAGCGAAGCAAACATGCAGATTTTGTGGACTGAGGCTTAAAGAAGTGCGTTCGTCTGCTATTCGGATTGCTGTGACGATCTAAGTGCGAACTGGCGCATACCATCGAGCTGCTGCAAGGCCGGACAGCGCGGCGTTTAAAAGTGAAGAAGTAAGATTGAGCGTAGCTAATGTGACGGAGTTACCTTCATGCGCGGTCGCGGGAGTCGCTACTAGCTTATTCCGAGTCCTCTTCGTCCACGGTGCGTCGCTTCTTGTGGCCGCGGATGACCACCTCATCATCTTCTTCGTCGTCGTCCTCACCCTCGTCCACTCCTACGTCGTTGTCACTTTCGGACCGCTCGGCTTCACGCTCGCGCTCACGCTTTTGCTGACTGCTGCGGTACTCGTCGAAGCCTCCACCAGGCACAGGACGGCGGACGCCGTGCTTCCGGTTCGCCCCCGAGCTCTTGCGCTTCCCGAACTGCTCCTTGATCGCACCCACGTGCTCGTCATCGTCGTAATCCTCGCCGTCGTAGCCGTCCTCGAGGAATTGCGCATCCATCCGCGACGAGCGTTCTCGGTCGAACTCATAGCCCTGCCGGGCCTTTTTGCGGTTCTGCAGACGCAGCTTCTCGTCCGTGATCTTGACCCGTTGCTCCTGCTCCCGCTCGCCGTCTAGCTCGGAAATGTACTCCTTCATCTTCTGCACGCTCTTGTTGTGCTTGGCGCGCATGGACATAGTCAGACTCTTGTGCGACTTGCTGGCTGTGGTCATGGGGCGGATCGTGAACTTCTCTTTGAGACGCGCGTGGCACTCCAGCACACTCTCCTGGCCGGGCACGACGTCGTCACTGTCCTGGAAGCGCGGGCTGTCGCTCGCCATCTCGTTGACGTACAGGAACGAGTTGGCCAGCTTCTGGCGCGAGAGCGTCAGCGCCTCCTTGCCTACGAACATGGAGAACGTGCCGTCCTCCCACTGCACCAGCTTGGCGTTGGACTCGCGCAGCGGCAGCTTGGTCTTGTCCTCCAGCAGCACGCGGCCCGTGGCCGGGTCGCGCTTGTAGCGCCAGCGCACGTAGTTACGGTACAGCGTCTCGTCCGACGGGTTCTCCATCTCGGCGCGGATGGCCTCCTTGGTGTAGGGCTCCGGCACGAGGCGCAAGATGTTGGGCATCTTGGTGATGAAGTGCTTGGCCGTCTTGGGGGCCTTGGGGGTCTTGGGTAGCCACATGTTGTGCGAGTCCCCGTCTCCGGCTCCTCCAGCAGCACTGCGGTCATCCGCGACGTCCCCGAAGATGTCCTCATTGCTGCGGCCGCCATCACGGGCGGGGGACTCCTTCACACCTCTGAATAGTCATAAAACAAAGTAAATAACTCGCTACAGGCACAGCTGAGGACAGTGGACGTACGAGGCCTTGAACTCCTCCTCCTCCGAGTCATAGTCCGAGCCGAAGAGATCCTCCATCTCCTTGTCCTTCTCGTTCTCCTTCTTGGGGGACGAGACCCCTTTCTTGTCATCCTCGTGCTCCTCCTCCTCGCTGTCGTCGCTGAAGAGCTTGTCCGGGTCGGCTGGCTTGCCGCTCTTGACAACTGGGTTGCCCTCGGTCTTGAGCGACGACCCGCCGAGATCGAACTCGTCCTCGCTGCTGCTGCCCGAGTGGGCCGAGGCCTCTGGGGAAGACGCCATGAACCACGGACACTTCGCGAAGCGCTTTAAGGAGCGTAAGTGCGAGCGAACTTAAGATATCGCACTTAAACGCGATGGACGGTAGTATGGTTCATTTAGGCATTTCTGGTTGCCGGACCGCCATGGAGCAGATCATGCAAATGCAAGACGACATTCACAAGCTCAAGAAGCTCATGGACCTGGTCTTCGACAAGATGTGCGTGCTACATCGCCCGCTCTTTCGATCCATGCCGGTTGCATCTCCAGAGGGTGACTGTAAGAGGAGAAGTTTGTGTTGGAGTGCTGACCGTTCTGCTGCCTGTTGATACAGTGAGAACCAGTCAGAGCAGCGGCCCTACGACGCCACAGACGCCTACGGTGTGTGGGCCGAACCCGATGCTAATAATGTGGAGGACTGCAGCCGTCTGACGGATGTGTGTTCCTTGATGGCGCAGCGGACAAGGACCGGATCGTCGAGATGCTCAACCGCCTGAGCTCCCGGATGGCGGACGCGGACATGTCGAATCTCACGGCAACGCCGACCAAGGACGCCACCCCGGAGGACATCGCAGTAAGACGTGGTGGGCGAGGTCAAGTGGCTACTTGTAAGCTGACGCACTCGCTGTTGTTTGTTGTTTGCCCTCTTACTTGCAGGAGTTGAAGCAGAGCATCAACCGCATCGAGGCGGAGCGCCAGAACATCAATCGCCGCGCCGGGGCGTCGCTCAAGGGGGTATTGTAATATATTCACGGGGGCACTGCAGTGTTGCCAAGAGCGCGCTGCCTGCCGCCCCTACTAGTCTCGAATGCATCCCTGATTCTAGCAAACTGGATCGATTATCGTCATGCCTCCATCGTCTACACAGGTTGATGCTCGTTGTCGCTTCAGCTCGACGCCAGGACTACTCGTTGAAGTCGAATTCGTGCGAGTTGGCCCAAATGTCGTTGGTGATCGCCTTCACGTCCTCCTTGTGGACACCACCACTTGACGACTTGTTCGGCGACTGCGCTGAAGCTGGAGGTGGCGACTCGAGCTTGGTGCGCTTCACTGGTCGCTCAGGGGACTCATCGCTCAGAGACGCACGGGTATCGTGCTTGCTGAGCTCCTCGTACTCGAGTTCCTGTGCAATTTGCTCCCACAGACCACTCGTCTTCAGGTAGACTTCCAGGGCTGCCAGGCTTTCAAAGCGGTCTTCACCGGCCACTGCCGTCTTCGGGTTGGCGCTCGGCTTGAAGTAGTCGTACTCAAAGCGACCGGGTCGGTAGTACCAACCGCGCTGGATCAACCTCTTGACCATTTGGCCCATTTTTATCTCGGACACCTCGGACGACCTTGTCGATTCCTCAGCAGCCTTCGCCGCCTCAACTTCAGCCTGGTACAGACTTTGAGGGGCAGGGGGAGTACTGACAACCCTTTTGGGGGCTGCTGTCTTCTTCTTCGACTTCTTCGGCTTCGGTGCCACCGGAGCAGCAGGATCTTGGTACGTGCTTGCAGCTCCATAGAGCGTTAAATTCCGTTTCCGCGTTGCTTGCTGCTCCAGTCGCTGGTGGTGACGATCGAGAGCCTTTTCACGTTCTTGGTCCACTGCCGCTTCATGTTCTGCCCGAAGCTCATCTTCAATACGGGCCCATGTGCCGCTCTCCTTGAGGAAATTCTCGAAGGTCGCCTCAGACTGGAAGTAGTTGAGATCGACCTTCTTGGTCGCCTCCGTGTACATTGGCGCAAAATAGTCGTACCCAAACTGCCCGATCTTGTGGTACCAGCCCTCGTCCTGCAGCTTTGAGTAGACGATTCCGAAGGTGCACTTGAACTCGGGCGGCATGAAGTTGAACTCATCCCCCTTGCTGATGTCCGAGGCCGTATCGGAGATAAGTTTCTTCTTCTTCTTCTTTGTGGCGGTTCTCTTTGCGCCAGCCTTGCCTCCCTTCACCTTCTTCTTGGAGGCCGAGCTCTTTGAGGACAACTTGGATGCGGACGAAGCAAGCCGACGCTTAGCACCACTTGTGGCTGAAGCAGGCGATACGCGCTTCGCAGGCGTGACGTACCGTGTGCTGGAAGTCGACGTCGGGGTAGTCCGCTTCACAGCAGGCGACGGGGTTTTGAACAAAGCCGTCTTAGCCTTCTTCGGAGCAGGAGCAGGCGTCGGCTGGACCTCTCGCGGCGCGAACGCGATCACCTGGTGCCCCTCAGCCGACTCGCCCAATTCGATATCACCCACCTCCACGGCCAGACACTTGAGTACGGCACGCTTCTTGGACTGGAACACGGTCTCATTTGGTAGGAAGTTTTCGAACTTTGTGTTGGGCTTGACGAACCACGTCTCGGGGCCGCACATCATGGTGAACCATTTGAACTCCTTCTCCGCGATCGGCCAGAGCATATCCCAGAGCTCCTTGTCCTCCGAGTCGCCCTCCCTCTTGCCAGCCATCTGAATGAACTTCCAGCACGCCTTGACCTTCGAGTCGAACACGTTGATGTTGGGCTTGAAGTTGAAGAACTGGACGCCCGGCATGGCGCAGAAGAGCGTGTTGTTTCCCTGGGCGATCATCCATCCCCCCGCCTCCACCAGTTTGGCAATAGCAGGAAAGACCTTCATGAACTTGCCCTCCGCCCCCTTGGCGCGGAACTCCTCGGGCGTGTCGTCGTCCTTCTCCTCTGTTTGTTCTTTCCTCTTCTCAGCCTGTTGCAGTCTTTCAATAACAGGAGCAGGGGCAACAGGAGGCTTCCCGGCCTTCACCGGAGACGACCGCGGCTTGGCAGGCGAGCGCGCCTTCGCGGGGGAGGATCGCGACTTGGCGGGCGAGCGAGCCTTCAACGGAGACCGCATCTTCACGGGCGACGATCGCACTTTGGCAGGTGACGATCGCACCTTCACAGGCGACGATCGGGGTTTCACGGGAGACGTGAGAGTCTTCGCAGGCGAGTTGCGGGGTTTAGCGGGCGATCGGACGACCGCGGGGCTCATGGGCGGTTTCTCTGTCTCAACCTCGTTCATATCTTCGTCAGCAGGCTCAGCCAGAACCTGCGTGGTGGGGAAGTCCATGTCTTGCTCGGGTTCGTCGTCGGAGCTGGTGGAGCTGCAACTGGAGCTGCTGGAGCTGCTCGGGTTGTCCTCGTGCTTCTCCTCGCGCTGCTCCTCCTCTTCTTGTTGCTGTTGCGCATTGCGCACGGGGTCGAAGGCGCCACTGTCGTAGCTGAAGGCGCCGGTCAGCAGGTCCATCGGGTCCATGGCGCACGGCAGGAGTGCGGGCGCAGAGCTCCAGCTATTCCTGGATGAGCTGCTTGGCGGGAAACAGTTGCGGCAAATTCGCACTATTTTTAAGTTGCTATGAAGTTGCACTAAGATCCCGCTTTTATTTGGCCAATCAGCAGCCTTGCTTTTGGCGCGCAAAATTCAAACCAGGAGCCCGCCCTGCCTGCACCCATTCCGCATCCAAGCCCGAGTACAGAAGACTTGAGACCATGGACGGAGACTGCGGCGGGAGCCTGTGCTGGGCCAAGCTGCGCTCCATGCACGTGTTCTGGCCCGCTTGCGTGTACAAGAGCTACTCGGACGCCGTGGCACACACGCACGATGTGTGGGCGTTGCGCGCCGACAAGCCCGCGCTGGACAAAGAGGACCGCGTGCTCTACTTCTTCGGCGTGGGTCCGCGCGCCTGCCACGTGGCGGCGACGGGCTCGGCGCCCAACCTGCAGCTGTGCGTGGCGCACGAGGACGACCTGACGCTGGAAGAATGGACGACCAAAGACGATTTCCAAGATCTCTGCGCGCGCCACCAGGTGCAGGAAGACGCCGTCACGCGCGCGCAGCACAACGCGTGCTTCCTGCGCGCCTGCGACGAAGCTGAGACCTTTGCGAATACTGTGCGCAGCGACACACAGGCTAAAGAGCTGTTTGTGACGCTGCTGACGATGGCCAAGAAGGCGCACAAGACGGGCAAGGCGGAAGTGGTCAGGGAGATCATCCCATCGCCGGTCAAGACTGCTCCAGTACAGACGAAAAACCAACACAAACAAGTGGAGAACAAGGCGCCCGACGTATACAAACTGCTTAAGGTTCCGGCCATGACCAACATGGTGGCCAAGTGCTGGCAGCAGATGCTCGAGGCTGGCTGGGAGACCATGACCCAGGGCGACGGCCAGGTGCTGTACAAGATGCCGGGCACGGGTTTCTTTGACCTCGTGCCCAACGTCAACCTGTTTGACTCGCTGGAGAAGGCCTGCGCGCGCTACTTGAGTGACTGGGTCAAGTCGACGGCTATCGAGACGAGCAATAACGCCGAGTTCTCCGAGCTCACGGAGTTTGTGTGGCCCATGGCGGCCGGAAGCGGCTGGGATTCCATGACAACGGGAGCGGAGACCATCTTCAAGCGCGCGGACACGCCGTTCGACCAGTGGGTCCCCAACGTGACGATCTTCAGCTCCAAGACGCAGGCGGTGGCCAAGTACTTGGAAGAGTGCGGCCTCATCGTCTCGAGTAGTGAGAGCACTCCCGAGCAACAGCAAACGACAGATGCCGTGTCCGAAGTGGCTGATTCTGACGTTGAAATGGAGGAGCCGCAGCAGTCTGAGTCGGAGAGCGAGGAAGAGTTGAGCCAAGCTGTGGGCGAACTGTCCGATGCCAGCCAAGAGTCCGTTGAGGAAGATGTCGAGGAGGACAACCAGGAAGAGCAGCAGGTGGTCCGTGCGGCGCCCGCGAAGAAGGCACCTGCTAAGAAGACTGCAGCCAAACCCAAGAAGACTGCAGCCAAACCCAAGAAGACTGTAGAGCCCACAAAAACTCTCGCAAAAAAGCCTACCAAACAAGCCAAACCAGCGGCGAAGAAGCTGAAGAAGTCGAAGCAGCCGAAGCAGAACATCCCTCCTTTCAAGCTGACCTTCGGAATTATTGAGAGAGAGCTTAGAAGCCGCGGGTGGTACTGGAAGGACGGAGGTCTTCAGTGGAACTACTACCAGCCGTACTGCAAGACCAAGGACAAGAAATCTCTTCAGCCAGACAAGGATTACTTCCGGGGTCGCGAAGAGCTTGAAGCGTACCTGGAACGCAGTGGTGAGTACGATCACATCCGTCAGAAACTTACGGAAGAGCACAGCAGCAGCTACATTGTTGATAGTGAGAGTGAAGAAGACGACGAAAGCGAGGTGGAGGAAGTCAAGGCCCCGGTCCGCCCGAAGAAGCCTGCCCCTAAGCCGCAGCCGACCAAGATGACACAACGGAATGCCAGAATTCGCTCTGAGAATCGGTTCCGACGTGGGCGCTCGAAGTCAGTGGCGCGTTGTGGCCGTGGTGGTGGTTTGTCGTCCCAGACTACCCTTTCAGAGGTCAAGTTCGGTGAGATCTGGCGCGTTCTGGCCGAAGATGGCTGGCACTACCTTCCTAGCCCCCTCGAATACGACTACTTCAAGCCTCACTGTGCTACCAGCAAGGACGGGGTGCCAGGAAAAGACTACTTCCAGAGCAAGGCTCTGCTGATCGAGTATCTGCAATCCAGTGGAATCTGGGACAGAACGGCAGCGCGTGTGCGTGCTGAAGCCGCCTTAGACTCCAGTGACGAAGACATAGCCGATAGCGATGCCGAGACGGCGACTCCCGTCCAGAAGAGAAAGCGTGATGAAAACACCCCCGCTGCTCAGCACGGCAGCAAGAAGTTGAAAGAAGCGTCGCTTTTCCGCACCCCGACCGTTTACAAGCGTTCGGCTGGAGACTTCTCCGACGAAGACGAAGAAATGGACGATACCATTTCCCCCGATGCCGCCGGGACTAAAGGCAAAGAGAATCATGGAAACAGTCGCCCGCTGCGAAACCTTGCCAACAGCTTCACGCCCTCGCCCAATGCTGCAAAGAAGGACAAAGTACTCCAGAGCGATGGTGACGTCGCGATGGAGCCGGCCAAGGAGGATACCCCCCGCGGCATGATCCAGAGCGCCATCCAGAAGCTCACGTCTGCCTACATCCCAGCCAAATTCCGCTACCGCGAGAAGGAGTTCGCTGAGGTCCGCGAATTCTTCAGTGACTGTTTCCTCGAGAAGGAGAAGACCAGCATGTACATTTCGGGCGCTCCAGGGTGCGGCAAGACGGCTCTGCTGAAGGCAACACAGCCAGAGATCGATGAGCTGTACCAGGTACGATGCGGTGTTCAATCTGACTATTCAGTAGGTTTGGCGAGCTTACCTGACGTTGTGTATTGATTGATACGCTAGGAATGCTGCCCCGATCAAAGCGACAAGAAGCCGATCCGTATCCATGTCAATGCGATGGCTCTTGCCGACGCATCGAAAATGTTCTGCACGCTCGCAGAGGCTCTCACGAACAAGTCGTTTTGCAGCAGCAACGAGGCGTTCGAGGCAATGGAGCGCCATACCAACCGCAAGTTGAAGAGCTCAAAGACTTTGTACGTTTTGCATTTACTTTGCTTGGAGCGCTGGTACGTGTTCTAACGCCATTCTCTGTGTGGTGGTGACTTGCCATAGGATTCTGGTCCTGGACGAGATCGACATCCTTCTGAAGAAAAACGGCATCGAGAACGACCTCTGCCGATTGTTCGAGCTCGCGCACCGAGCGTCACACAGCTTCATCCTCATCGGCATTGCGAACCAGGTCGACTTCACGGAGCGCCACTTGCCGATGCTCCAGCAGCGACTGCCAGACTGCTCCCCGCGAGTTGTCATCTTCCAGCCTTACAAGCACCAGACCATCGAGCGGATTCTGTTTGACCGACTGGGCGGAGACGCGACGGCGCAGAAGATGGTGAGTCCGCACGGCATCTCCTTCCTGGCCCGCAAGATCGCTTCCACGACTGGCGACATTCGGCTGGCGGTGGACACCTGCCGTCGCGTGTTGCAGCAAAAGCTGGACCAAAGCGACAAGGAGAACTCGGAAAACCCGTCGGATGACTCGGAGCTGGCGCGTCCGCTACCCTTGACGGATATGCTGCGAATTGTCAAGCACGCTCTCGAGTCCAAGAGCGCGCTGGTGATCCGCTCACTGCCGCGCAACCTGCAGATGATTCTCTTCGCTTCCACTCGACTGCTCATCGTGACGGCCAACCGAGCCGCTGCCAACGGGAGCGAGGCGACGCCGCTCTTCAGCGTGGACGAGCTGTACACGAGCTACTGCGAGGTGAGCAAGGACGCGGGCGTTTTCAAGCCGTTGCCCGTGCGTGACTTCCGGACTGCGCTGGACACGCTCGGAGAGGAGGGCCTCATCGCCGAGGCGGAGCTCCGGAAACACCTGATCAAGCTTATGTTTAGTACGAGCGAACTCCTGCAGAGCTTCCGTAAGGACCCGTTCTTCTCGCGGCTGGTCTAACCGCTCGGCGATGTGGTAGGGATTCCTGCCGCGCGCGAGTATTTACACACAGTCTGCCTCGTAATATACTATGTTTTGCTCGTTGAGGAAGCCTTCCCAGCTGCCCATGCACGGTGCGTTGCACGGAGTCAAGATTGAAGCACCTTGGCCTGTCCACGGTTCAGTGGTACAAGCAGGAGACACCAAGATACATGGATACCCTTGGCTCCATGAGCAGGGTAGAGTCATGTGGCTGTATCCTCTGCTCATCCGAGCCCTCTCCGCGTCGTTCGTTGACATCGAGTCGTTGGTACTTACATCCATCGTGTCCACCACGAACACATTACCGCTGTGGTGTCTGTCGAAAGTCATGGTTCATTGTCGACGCGAGGACGCCGCGGGATAATAATCAAAATCGTGGTAAATTAGTGGATCTACATATCTATCGATACAACCCGGCCGAGCGGGAATAATATACTTCTTCGTGTGGTGTCGGCTTGGTTGGTTGCTTGAGAGCCTGATTCATAACTTGACGCAACGACTGCTCCCCACACTTCCGTTCGTGCGGGAAAAATGGCTTGCCTCAGTTGTTCAGCACGGATCGGATCCAGTGCTTCAACGACGTGTGCGTATTGGACTTGGCGATGAAGATGTGCTCGCTGCCCTTGCTGCTCTTTCGCTGCGAGCCGTTGCCGGAGGATGACCACGATCGGCTCCGAGGCAACTGCTCACCTGAGCCGGACGACGACGATGCGAAGGATGCGGCGCTAGCGACGGCCAGCTTCTGCTCCGACGTGCTTGGTTCCAGCATGGGCTGCGTGCTGGCATTACGAGACATGAGCAGCTTCACGGTCTGGAACTGGCTCATGCGGCTGGCCTTGAGCAATGGCGACTCGTTGCCAACCGTCATGGCGTCCACGTCAGCCCCGTGATCAAGCAGGCAGGCAGCCACAGCGGTGTTTCCACGCTGAGATGCCAGGTGGAGTGCCGTGCAGCGGTCGTGCGTCACGGCATCTACCGGCACCTTGCCGACCTCTAGCAACAGCTCCACGCACGCCAACTGGTTCTCCTGAGCCGCAATATGCAGCGGCGTCTCGCCGCTGGGGCCAACGGACGTGCACTTGGCTCCCTTCTCCAGGAGGGTCTGCACCACAACTTCTTGCCCGCGAGCGCAGGCCAAATAGAGCGGCGAAATGCCGCTGCCGTCCTGTGCGTGCACGTCGGACCCCATCTTGATCAGAAGCAAAACGGTCTTGGCGCTGCCGTTCTTCACTGCTGCATGCAGCAACGAGCTCTGTGAGGTCTTGTCGCGCGCATCCAGCAGGAGTCGGGTCTCGTACGTCTTGGCCAGACACTTCAAGAGGCGATAGTCCGGCAAGTTGACGGCGTCGAACGCGCACCTCACTACGCTCTGCTTCGAGGTGGCGCTCTTGCCGTCGCCAAGAAGCACGCGGATCAACTCCGGGTGCTCTGCCGCTGCTGCTGAGCACGCCTTTTGCAGTGAAGAGCTGGAGATCAGCGGAATGTACACGCGCTCGTTCGCCTCCGCGCCCTTCTTGTGGAAAAGCTGGTGTACTGGACTGGTCTTCTTCTTGGCATCTGCGTTCGCGAAGCCTACGAGCGCGCGGATCACGTCCTCGTGGCCGCAACTCGCCGCCACGACCAACGCTTCCTCGTCGATGCGCGCGCCATACTGCATCAGCATCTCCAAGATGTCCGTCTTGCGGTACTTGCAGGCGAGGCCGAGACACGTGCGGCACTGCCTCCTCTTGCGCGCGAGCAGGGGATCCACGCTGCGTCTCCTGTGGTTGCGGATGTGGCTGGACAGCGTCTGTGTGGAGCCTGGCGTGGCGCTACCCGCTCCGTTGGGGTCTGCGTGGCGCTTGAGCAGCAGCTTGACAATGCGCACGTCGCCAACTTCGCACGCCACTTCGAGCGGCGTGCGGCCGCAGGCGCAGCTCGAGTTGACGAGCTTGATGAGGTCCGCGCCGAAGTAGAAGCTCAGCAGGTGCTTGAGCGCCTGCAGCTCGCCACGTCGACAGGCGGCGTGGATGGGGGACGGCAGGTTCTTGACGTCGTCGGAGGGTTTGAGGCTCTGGCAGCTGCACTGGTGCGCGCGCGGACTGCTCGACAGCTCCAGCTCCTGCTCGGGTTCTGTCTGCAGGAACGACACCTTCTTCTTCTTGCGCTGCTTGTCGCGCGGTGGCTCGCTGTCATCGCTGCTGGCGGCGCTGCGCTCGATCGCAGTGGATGTGGCGCGCGTGCGCAGGATGGAGCTGGGACTCGGGCTGCTGCTGAGGCTGCGCGGCGGCGACGCGAGCGTCACGGGCTCGGGGGCCGTGCGGAAGGCCTGGCGCAGCTCGATGGTCTGCTGCTCGAAAGCCACGCAGTGGCGCTGGCGCGACAGCTCGGCTCTGCGCGGCGCGTTCAGCACGCTGGCGGTCGACTCGAAGTCGCGCATCGGGCGCCGCAATTTTGCTTGGGAGGTCTCCGGCGCGAGGCCGTCGCCCGGCACGAGCTGGAGCTGCATGCGGAGGTGTCCCACGCGTAGTGTAGTGGGGAATGAGGGAGAGGCGTGCGGGGCTGGGCGCGACGCTGAGGGCTGCTGGGCTGAAGCTGCTTTGCTACCTACACTTTGAGTTGTCGCTGCGCCGAGCGGAGTGCGGGGAATTGCGAAGTGCGATGCCGCTTCAGCTCAGCCCAGCGTGAAGCTTACGCCAGGCGCACTGTTGTATCCTGGATGGGACTTTGCATGGTTTTTGAAGCTTCGTTTCAGTAGGCTTTCAGCGCGCACTGTACTGCGGCCATCCAGCTCGGAGGACTGATCCCTTCGAAGGGGAGAGAGCAAGGGTGAAGGTGCTGAGCGCGGATATACCCTCCAAGGTTGCCGAAGAGAGGGCGGGGGTGACCACTACAGCGGAGCGAGCACCTGCAGCACGCCAACCCCAGCGGAAGCCGAGGCAATATACGCCATCTTGACGAAGCAGCTTCAGTGAGACTAGTCTGGACTGGCCATCTGGGTTTTGCTGCCCAATCGGCGGTTTTAGCCGCTGCGTTTCGCCAATGGACGCGTTTAGCTGATCGCGCCCACTCGGATCAGTTGCAGTGAATCCAGCGATTTGCAGTCTTTAATTGAATCGATCGGCCACTGATCTCCATCGACTGCGTGGAATTCGTGCCCCCCAACCGCTGGAGGTGGCAATATTAGCTCGAGAGGCTGTCGAAGCCGAGCTAACGTTATGGACGCGGTGTTGGACCCGCACAAATAGGCTGGGCGGAACTGCGCGGCGGACGGGCTCGGGCTCGCTGGCCTCAGTGCGGAGAGAGTGTGGGCGTTAGCCGACGGCTGGCCAACACTTGCAGCAGGACTGGACAGCAACTGCTAACTGGTTGGTCCGTGCAGACGCGTGCGTTGCTGCGGGACCAACTGGAGACCGCCCAGCAGTCGTCGTTTCGCTCGGTGAACCCGGGCGAGTCTGTCCGCTTTGGCGAGCGTCCGTCGTGTCGTGCGCTCGCCTCACGCCACGAACGAACGGCATAGCACCGGCGAGCAAAATGGCTGGGCTGGATCGGCTTCAAGCTGTCGACGAGAAAAACGGTGGACCCATCTTACTACGGGCTCCGCTGTGCAAAGCCCCGTGAATTGTTGGCATTGGCTGGGAGAAGCAGAGCTGCTGCTGGGCGGTTCAGAGGGCGACAGTAGGCGGCTTCGGATTCCAACACGCGTGCAGCGCTGCCTCGATATTTGCAGCCGCCGTGAATCAGCTTGAGGAGATAGTGCAGATGCTTGACCGACCCCCTTCCTCCGACTCCAGCGCTGGTGACGACCAACATGCTGTGCTGTACTGTACTGAGCGGAGCACGCCTTTTCGTGCTGGCCACGCTAGACGCGGCGGGCATGAGGCCGCAGCGTAGGTGAAGCAGCAACTCATGTCAGCAGGTTAGACCCTTGTCATTGGCAATGCCAACGTTGTCACTCGTTAGTGAGGCGCTGAAGCTTTCGGAGTCGATGCTGGTGCACGAGGCTCGGAGTGTGGCACTCGGGACCTCGACAATCCGGAGGGTATCCATTTGCAATAGAAATGGCCCGCGCTCGCTATTTCAAGCCATTCGCTTCAACTTGCCGCGACTAGCACGACGCAGCGAGCGGTGAGCTGCACTTCACCGCCAAACTTCACTCTAGCTTGACCAGTCGGCGAGTCTCGAGCTAGCGGGGGCCCAGTGGCGATGCTGCTGCTGCTGCTGCTGTGCACCTGCAGGAGAACGGTGGGACACGGGCGCTGATGTAGCAGGTGCGGGTCTGGAGGGCTGATTTCCGCAGCGCAGTCCAGCGAGGGTCACCTTCGAATCCAGGAAAACCTGCCGGCCGATCTCGACGTGGAAGAAGCTGGCCTCACGACGTTCAAGACCCGAGAAGTGGCCGGCATAGTCGTCATGGACTCGCTCGCCACCGTCTTGGGCCAGGAACTCATCAAGTTCAACACGCTCTTGCGACGCATGCGCTCGTCCTTGAGAGACATCCAGAAGGCCATCAATGGGCTCATCGTCATGTGCTCCGAGCTGGACAACATGTACATGGCCTTCTTTACCGGAAAAGTGCCGCAGCTCTGGGCGTCGGTAAGCTTTGCGTCGCTCAAGCCGCTGGCGTCGTGGGCGCGCGACTTGCTCGAGCGTGTGGACTTCTTCCGGCAGTGGCTCATCCACGACGAGCCCGTGGTGTTCCAGTCAACGTCTTCTTCTTCCCCCAAAGCTTCATGACTGGTACACTGCAGAACTTCGCGCGGAATTACCAGGCCGCCATCGACTCGCTCGCCTTCATGGACGTCGAGAACGCGCAGCAACTCACCGAGAGTCCAACTGATGGCATCTACGTCGACGGGCTCTGGTTGCAAGGCGGAAAGTGGTCTCCATCGAGACGACTGCTGCAAGACACCAAGGCCGGCGAGATATTCTCGGCCATGTCCATCGTGCACTTCCTGCAAGATCATTGAAGACCTCAAAGATGTCAAAGATGTGGTACAGCTCGACTTGGAGATGCCAGAGCGTCGCTCACGCGACTTTGAGGCGGGTATGCCCAAATCATGAACTATTAGCTCGAACGTGGAGGTGTCGCTACGGAGGAAGAAGTGGAAATCACGTTCGCAATGAGGTGGAGGAAGCACCGAGTGCGCTGATGTCGGCGAACACCAAGGAGAAATCTCAGTCGGTGTCGACTGGAGGAAGCAAGGAATCCAAGGAGGCGACGAAAAAGTCATCGAGCAGCAGCACGAGCGGTGGAGACGAGAAAGCCAAGAAGAGTGCAAGCAAGTGACCTCCGACAGCAATGTACTTTGGCCTCCGATTGCCGTCCAGCTGCTACTTGTTCGTTTAGAATTCTGATGTTATATCTCTTATGGTGTTTGGCAGCTGTCGCCGCAGGGAGCAACTTGACGAGTGAACGTGAACAGATAAGGGAAGTGCAGAATGTCGGATTCTTCTCTCTAAGTGCACTGCAATGTTTCGTGCCGATAAATACATTGATATCCTAAGATCTTACTACAGCAAGATAATCTCCAAACTTCTTGAATGAAGAGTATATAACTTTGGTTTGAAAGCAGCTCGACGCTGCTCGCCAGCTTCGTTTGCACAGCACTACATGTATGCAAGCCAAAATTGTGTGTGTAGCCAGCCTCGCTTCCGACCCATTCACTCGGTGCTCAAAACGATATTTCTTCTGGCGCTCGCATGTCGTCAGCCTTGAATGGAGCCGTGTTTGAGGTCTCCTCGATTGCAACAATCACAGCCACAATGTCGTCAACAACACATTCGACTTCTCCATCCACAGCAGGTAAACGCCAGTTTTTAATCGCAACGAGCTCAGAAGCCAGGGTTGACGTGTTCCGATCCGCACACTCGACCACCGTTTTCGGCACCACTTCGGCTCCGGCCAACATGGGCTCTTCCTCCACAGAACACAAGTCTGCAGTCACCTCCCGCGTGAATAGCAAACACTGCTCGTCGCCAGATGCATCTGCCACGACCACGTACGCGGCGCTCTCCACGTCCGTCAGCAAGCTCGCCACGGCAGCTGCAACCTCCGGGTCGGGCTTCACCACTTCCGCGTCCGTGGTGGGCTCGGCGGTCTCGGGCGCAACCAAGTCGGCGGTCACGACGGCCTCTACGGTTTCGGCCAACGCCACGGGAGGCTCCGACACGGCCTCGTCCACGCTCACCGCCTGCACGGCGGCTTCCACAACGGCTCCCACGACTGCGACAGCCTCCACCACTTCAGCGACGACCGACACAGCTTCCAACTCCGCCGGTGCAGCGTCTTCAACGAGCTCCGTCGTTGGCTCGACCGGAACCGGGACCGGGACCTGCGAGAGCATAGCCGCCATCACCTCGCTCACCTCCGCATCCACGACCGGCTCCGACCCGGCAATGGATACAGATACCTCTGTCGCCGGCTTTGAAGGCACATCGGCCGCCGCCTCTAGCATCGTTACAGTGCAATTGTTGACTAAAGTACCATAGGAATCGATAGCTTTCGCGTCGGCAGTGAGCGTCGGTGACTCGATATCACGTGATGGGAGTGTGGACCGATAGTCTTCACTACAATCTTCAATTGCGCGATAAATTGCCGAGTCAACGAACGTGGTAATGGTGCTACTCATCATAGCTTCGAGAATTGCACGGTCTGAGGCACTTTTCAGGAGCGGGGCGAACGGTAGCTTCTCAGAGTTCACACTGGGTGAAACCTCAGCATTCGGTGAGCTGCCCTCTGCGTGAATTTGATCTTCAGCATAGCCATCATTAGCGCCGCCATCGATCTGTATTTGCTCTGCTCCGTCGTTCTGGTTGTCAGTTGCAGCGTCAGCTGCGCCGTTCTCCATTTTAGTGTCTCCTCTATCAATTTCATCAGTCAGTTCGAATACGTTGTCTTCTGTATTCGTTTCTTCTGTCGTGACTTCGCCCAAAGTTTTATCAAACTGGTCGGTGTCACTTTCTGGCTGAATCAAAGCCTCAGTCACAAGATGCTCGAGAGCAGCCTCAAGAGCCGCTTGTTCTGCATGGAACTCCACAAAATCCATAACCACAGACGCTATCATTGCTTCCAGCACACCTCCCACGACGCGCGTAATTGCTTTCGACACTCTTTTTCGGGCTTGCATGCCACGTAGCACACGATTGATCGTTGCAGCGGCCGAAATGGCCTTGTCGAACTCTTGCTTGCACAAGTGCCTCCGTATGTGTGCCTGGATGTCCACCACCGCTTTGTTCTTTCGGGACCTTGCCGCCCTTGACAGGAATCCACGCACCACCGATTGGAGTAACACAAAGCGAATTTTCTTGATCGCATACTTCGCGCGCTCGTTTCGAGATCGCCACGCGCTTTGGATCTGTACGACAGACGCAAGGTTCATCTTCTTCCGCGTCCGGGCAAGCTTACCGCGCCATACAGCTTGCACCCGCCGAATTTGGTGAAGGGTTTGCTCATACTGCAGTTGCTGCTGGCGCATTCGCGCCATGCTTTGCATCAAAGTTGCTGCCTTTTCCTTTCGTTTCACAGCGCGCTGTCGTAGTAAAGCACTCCTCCAGGATGTCTAAAGCAACAACATCAGAATAATTAGCACCGACAAGAGTACCTTCGTCACACAATCTACACTACGAACCTGTATTCGCATCGCAGCTCTCCGTCGAATGCCAAACATCCGTGCTTCTTCTTGGACGCGCTCTTTGTGCGGGTTGTACTTCGCGCCCAATGAGTGTCCGTATATCTTGTCTGGTACAGCCCAAAGGTGTGATGTGCGTGTGGCTCCAGGTGGCAGTGTCTGGCCAGACAATCCCCCTGGAGCTGCTGGAGTGGTGGTTGGTCTTCTGACAGCCCTCGCACGAGGAGATGCACTTGTTGCTGACATGGGACTGGAAGGTCGACGAGACGTGGGCGGCATGGGACTGATATCCTCAGACTCTGGATGGTGTGCGTCACGGGATGATAAACGTCGTGCTCGAGGACTCGTGACGTTTCCTGGTGATTCATGTGACGGCTTCTGTGACGTGGGCGGTAATGGTCGTTTGCTACCATTATCCACTGGTGGCGGCGAGACGGGGGCGCTTGGACGTGCTGTACTCTGAGGAGGGGTGTCTACGGGGGCAGTCGCACTCCTGCTGCTGTGAAAGAGGAAGTTTTCACGCATAACCTTGTAGGTCTCCAGTATCCGTACGACAACTGGGTGCGTCTGCGGCAGGTAGTGGACGCCAACCTCCATGGCACTCGCGAGTGCATCGCGAGTTTGGTCGGGCATGTTCAGGTTCGCCCACTCGATCGCCAGGTTGTGCAACGTCGCAGCCTTGAGCGTATGAAATACTTCAGCAGCTTGGGGGCTCTCGGTTGCAGGATTGCCGCTGTGACCTGGTCGCTGCGACTCGGCCACTGTAAGACACGCAGTGTAGATGAAACCAGCCTTCGCAGGCTCCTGCAGTAGCCCATGAAGACACGCTTGCAAGAAGTACGCGATGGGGAAGCGATCACTAGGCGCGAGCTTGTCGTTGATCCGCACGGCCTTCTCGGCAGCCTGGAGCGCAGCTTGGTACTTCTTCTGCTTCTTGTAGTAGTTTGCCATGTTCTGGTACACGGCAGCACGCTGGACGTGTTTCTTGCAATACTGGAGTCCATCTCGAGCAGTTAGCTCTTCCGCTTTCTTCAGCAACTAGAAAATCGTAAAGCAATTAGCCGTCAGGGCACTGAACAGTAGTTTGCTGAAGAGATGGGGTTGTCAACGTACCAGAAAAGCAGTATTATCTCCGCCTGCAGCAGCTTTGCGAGCCCCACACATGCAAAGCGCCACGAGCTGCACGCAACGAATCTCGTAATCGATACGTAACCACTTGAGCTCATCCATCATGACGCCAGGTGCTTCCTCGCGCTTTTGTATACATCGGTGCTGCAACAACAACCTCGGAACGTGAGCTTTGTCATGATACAATGATAGTACTTTAGCCAGTACCAGTAACGTACCAGCATCTTTGCTGACTGCTCGTACGTGTGCATGGCGTCCATGTAGCGGTCGCTGCGTTCGAGTTGCACCGATAGGTTGTCCGCGCGCTTGATCTTCTCCATGACGTTGTGACCAAACATCGACGCCTTAACACCAAAGAATCGTAGAAACACCACGAGCCAAGCGCGTGATCAGATACCAGTCTTGACTAAAAGTTCTCGAGCAGACTTACGCTGATCTGCGCATACTGCATGCTGTCTAGCGGTGGCGGTCGGACAATTTGCTGATCTCCTACAACGCAAGAGCGTGTAAGTTTCACTGTAGTGACACAAAAAGTTTGCCACTTTGCTTGTTACCTTCGTCCGGTGCGAGCCAAATGCAACGCAGTTTCTTCTTGTCTCTCAAATCCATCGAACGCATTGTGTCTAACCCACCGCGCGCCGGCGGTACAGGACTCGTGAACAGATACTTGGGGGCTGGAGCGGCGGTTGTAGGAGGGCCCCATGCTACACTTTTCGCATGCGGTGGTGCCGACCCATTCGCTTCGGGTGCTGAGGGTCCCGCCACATCTGGAAGATGATCCGAGAACTCCGCCACGGGCTTCTCCTTGGTAAGGCGACGTCGCATGATGAGGAGCCAATGCTAGCGATAAAGACGCAGGGGGCGATCGCAGAAGGCGAAATGAAGCGTCGGACGTTAAGACGTCCGCCCGTTTCCATCGCTTGGATTCGAAACCACTGCCAGCACTTGCACTCCACCACCCCCACCAGCACGACAAGAGCTCCCTGGGAACACTTTCAATTTCGTTAGCATAGTTAAGTATCTACACGAGGCCTGGCTCAATTCGCCAAAAGTTGAGGTCGTTGTACGCTTCGTCGGCGAGACTTCGGGTGCGTACTTGCGACGCAACCGCTTCCGACACAAGCTCCTCCTCGACCTCCGCTTGTGAGGTTGTGCTAAAGCTGCTTGGTGGCGACTTCAACGTCGACACAACCAGCGCACTGCTCGGCGGGGAGGCTGGGGCCTGCGTCATCGGGGAGTAAATGGGCGGGAACATGGCGTCCATGCGATCCAGCAGACTCGTGTACGACTCATGGAAGCCCATCAGAGAGCGGTGGCGCAGACTGCCGTCTGTGGGGTCGACGACGAACACTTTTCCGGAGAAGACGCCAACTTGTGTGAACACGACGCTGTCGTCCTGGGTGATGCCAAACGCTGCGTAGAATGGGTTAACCTCTCGCGGAAAGAGAGCTCGTAAAGCATTGAGCGCAGCAACTTTGAAGCCCTGCGCGTCGATCATTTCGTTGCTGTAGGTTGCAAGAAGCCGATCTGGGGACAGAAGTACCGGGCCCATCGGAAGTGCCATCTCCCCGTCCTCCCCGGCGCTGTTGTGCAACAGCGTGTGAAGCAAATTGGCCTGCGAAAGACCGTGGCAGGTGACATACACGACTCGGTAGCCATTCCGCGCCAGCTTCGAGTAGAACTCGACAGCTCCGGGGTGCATCGCGGCAGGGTCTCTGCGCTTGAACATGCTGCCTGTGGCCGCACTACTTGAGATCGCGCCATCGATCTGGGCGATCACAACCTTTGCCGTAACTGGCCACAAGTAGAACTTGGCCGAGATGCGCGCCAACTCTCCTGCACCTTGTGCTCGCAGCACAAACTCGATGTTGTTGGTACCCACGCGCAGACCCATCTTAAGCAGTTCTTCTTGCGACGGCTGCAAACTCTTCCTGAAGTACGGCTCGCTGGTGATACTAGCGGTGTCTTGCGTCGACCCGCCGTCGTCGCTGCAGACTTCCGGGAGCGGTGCAAGCGTCGGAGGCCCACGCGCTAGCGTCGATCGAGAAACGCCAGCGCATGAACTTTCATCCGGGCTCTTGTCCTTATTCACCGGCCCTGGGGCATCAACAGCGTTTGTTTTCGTCGCCGTGGTTTTCACTTTTGGCAAAATGCCCACTGACAGGTGCTGCGAGAACGGGAAAAGGACGCGAGACACGAGATACGCCTGCATGTCCGCGTCGTACGTTGCCACCCTGCCGTCCACGAAGAAGCGCAAGTTTGGGTCTGCCAAGATAACGGCGGGGTTGGCGCGGAAAAAGTCAAACGTGACAATATGCGCCGAAAAAATCCGGTGCACGTCCTCCTCCGTCCCCGCGTCGTCCAGCAAGTGGCCGCAAAGTGACATCGACGGATGGTCGAAGTAGTTCGCGGCGTCTTCTGCAGCCGTCAACGCCGCCGTGGCTTCAATGTCCACTGCATCAAAGTACACGGACGCGCTCTTGACCATATGTGGGAGTTCTCCATCCTCTGCATCAGCTTCGTCTCCAGGACGGACACTCGGCAGAGCGCCCCATCCCCACATGAGTCTGTCATTGGCCTCGCTCCTCTTGGCATGTCCAGCGTCTTCCTCGTCTTCAGGTTCTAGTGGCGCAGGTGCATTCTCCTCTGCGACAAACGGCTCCGGCTGAGCCAGATCCTGGTCGCCCACACTGCCCACAGGGCTCGGCAGAGGCGACGCCAAGTAGTCCTTCTCATCCACGGGTTCCTGCACTTGGTGGACGAAGTAGCCTTCTCCAGCGGCACCAAGCTGCAATGGCAACAAGACCATTTAGACTCGTTAGTGTTAAAGACCAATACTTTACGATTCGCAGTTTGTTGCAACTGGCAGCACCACCGCAATCCGGCCACGCACCTTCATCCTCACGTCTGCGATGGCCTGGCCGTTCACCTCGAGCGTCACCTGCTGTCTCTCCTTGGCCTTGTGCTGCGAGCCGAAGTGCACGTGGAACGGCGAGCAGCGCAGCGCGCCGTCGGGCTGTTGCACGGCCACCACGTCGATGGCGCCCGAGCCAGAGTCCTGGTGGAACACGTTGCTCACGTAGTCCTTGACGCTGTAGATGACGTTCATCTTCGCTGGCGGGGTCAGGAATGGAGCCAACCCTGGGTCCCACGAGCAAGTTGCTATGTGTGCACTGGAAGGAGTCCGGCGCGTTCCGGCACTTGAGTTTCAGTCGTGGGGTTGTAGACTCAGATGCTGGGCCGCCGTAACGGAAGGCAACGAGGTCTGATGGAGTGATGGAGCGGCTCGAGTTGCGCCGGGGGCAACAACGCACTGACTGGCACTCTCGGCGGTAAATTGGGCAATGAGAACCTATCCAGCTGGCCATCTTTTACAACCCGCTGTTCCCACTGGGAACTTCCCAGGAGTGCATGGGAGGCGCCAAATCGGCCAATCCAAACCTCACAGCTCAAGGCAAGCACGAAGATTCAAACTTCAAAAGCCGCGGATTGCTACCTGGTAATTGCACGGCGTGTGTATGCGATCAACGTTGGCAACAACTTGGCACGTAACGGTTGTTGCTTCAGCCCGCTGGCTGAAGTGAAGTTCATGTTCCCTTCTCGTTGCCCCTTGCCACTCGGGAAAAAAACGATCGTAAGATAAATTTGGCTACCGTACTTTCATCATTGGCGGCGGGGCCGATGACACGATGGGGGAACGAGGCAGAAGGTCTGCGTTGAAAGAAATCGGCAGCGACACGACGCTGGGCCGCTGTCGTCCCTCGACTCGACTGGAGAGTCGGTGGTTCCTGGTCGTGTGACCAGCTCCGCACTATGGACTGGTAACAGTGACGTAGTGGTGATGGAGCGGCGACGCACAGCACCATGTGTTGTCAACCAACGCTGAATTACGTAGCTGCACTCTCCATCGATGGCTATGGCAGGCTGTGGCAGACCAAGAGGCTCTGCTTTCAGCAACTGGTTTGCATTCATTTTTGAAGTTCTCCTGGGCTGGTAAGCTCGAGACGCCGCCTTACCAACTGCAACCTCCAACTTGCGCGCTCGTTGAAGTTGCTGCGCTGGACAAGTGTCGAGGACAACCACACGTGTGTGCATTTTTTAATTCTCTAGTTTACCCACCCGCTTCAGCTCTCGGATCCTGCCCGTGATCGAGTTGGGCAACCTGCTTGGTACCAGCTGCGCCATTTGTTCTCCGACGTCGTCAACCATTCATAAAGGGGTAGGCTCGGGCAGGCCGCGCCGTTCCTCCTCGAACTCGAGCATGCTCTGCGACCTGGTCTCCTCCACGCTCTTGGCGTGGTTGTAGGCTCGCTTGATCAGCGTGATGTCCGGCGGCACGTATGACCCGGCCTGTCCTTCTGCCTTGGCCCTGGGCGGCACGCACGGAACGAACTCGAAGTACGACGCGTCCCCGCGCAGACTCACGTCCACCAGCAGGCCGTCGTCGCGCGAGCCAATATACCGCCTGTGCTGGTTCATGCTGTTCAGATGGCCGCCAGACGAGTATTCCCAGCGCATACCCGACACGCCGCGCAAACAATTTGCCTTCTTCATGCGCAGGTCACGGAAGCACGAGAACGTCGAGCGGCTGAACATGTAGCGGCCCGATTCCTCGTGGTAAAAGGCGACTTTCACGCAGTTGTACTGCTTCGAGTAGCATTCCAGCCGGAACGCGGTGCGTCCGCAAGTTTCAGGGTCGTCGCCCTGGGAAATAATGCCCACGTGAACTCCGTCGTCTAAAATGCGGACGTACTGGTTGCCATGCACGCGGAGAAAGACCTTCGAGCCCGATAACTTGAGCACATTCTTCACCACCGTGCGCGAGACGGTCTTGATCTGCTCAATCTCCTTCTCCAGTGCATCCACGTCCTCCTTCGAAAGCCGCTTCTCGAACGGCACGCGGCCTCGGACAACAGTGAGCGTCTGCTTGGACCATTGCTGCCCGGTCTTGCACCAGTGCGCCGCGTGCTCGCAGTTCTGCGTGAAGATGTTGAAGTCGCCTTTGCCCAGTCCGAGCAGGAACTTGCACCTCGCCAGCACCACTTCCGGCAGATCCGACTTGCCTCGATGCACCTCGCCCCACTTGGACAGAAAGTCTCGGAACGCCGACGTGTGGTACTCCACGAGACGAAGGTTGTCCAAGCTGCGGCTGTAAAGGAAATCCTCCAGTGTGGAGATGCGGAAGCACGAGTCAGCTTGAGCTTCCTTGTAGCCTTGCAACGGGCTCCACACGTGACACACGCGGATGTCTGCGGGCTGGTCTCCGGACGCCCACACGATGCCGTGGTGCTGGTACGAAAACGGCCAGCGACTGTAGTCCCAGATGCAGATGTGGTCCCCCGGCCGCAGCGACGAGATGCTCTGCACCCGCGTGTACACACCGCCCATGGTGCTGGAATCCTGGCTCTGCTTCTCCTCACGAATTTGATTGTGCTGTACCTACACTTACTGACCGACCGCCTACGAGTCCCGAGAGTAGCACCTGTCGCAGATAATTTTGCTGGAGAGGAATGGATGAACGGACCGCGTGGGCAAGAAGCTCACGGCTGCAGCAGGTCCAAAAGTGAACACGAGTGAGTGACGCAAATGGATATTATGCTCGCTGATGAGAACGATTTCCGCTCACTCGAAATAGGGAGCTTAGCTTTCAATGACAACCGACAACGTCTCGACAATACTGGCGGACAGGCTGCGTGGAGCCGTCGTTGATTCAGGAGAGCCGGGAGGCGAGGCGATTGATACTTCAAGTCCTCGACAACCGAAGAATCACTTGCGCCGACCTTCTCAACTGCGAGCCACCTGTAGTCCTTTGCGAATGTTGGCAGTATACCATGAAGAACGTGAGATCTGCTCTTGAGCATTGTTTGCCAGCACCACAGCTCGCCGCGTGTTCGCAGCTCTGAGTGATACGGGTTGTAGTCGCCTAGCCGAGCAGTTGTCTAGCACAATATCCCGCTCATCGGACAGCACCTTGTGTCTGAACAGGTTGGTGTCTCGGGTATCGTATTTCACGAGGTGCAAGCTTTCCACGGTGCGGTTGATCAGGATCTATCACGCGTCGACAAACTCGAGTCTATCTAAAAGCCCTGCGGCGGCGTCCCGATAACGTGGTGCTCAGTCTGCCATGGTCTCGGGGGCGCTTCGATCTTCGCTGTGCGCGAATTCATGTTGCTCACGGCTGCTGTTGTTGCAGGTGCCGACATGAAATGGCAATCAGGTTGAAGTGCTTACTCTCGACTCGAGGTCGCTTGATTATTAATCGTCTCGTGTCGATGAATCTCTCTGCACAGTGATTGAAGATGCTTCAGCAGGATACCAAAGGGGAACAAATCTTGCACTGATCTGCATTCGATCGGCAAGAACGTGACGAGCTCACGGCTCCATCGATAAATTAAGTCTCCTCGATCGGTTCAATACAATCTGGTCCCATTGCCAGACGCACATAACTAAACTGCAAGTCCGCTGTTGCGCCGAGCCAACGCTGAGTTGGCCGATGCTCCTGTCCATCAAACCTGTACGAAGAGGCTGGGTCTTGGAGCGCGGCTGCATCCATGCATAGCAGCGGATTCATAATGCCGCGCTTGAGCAGATTGCCAACTTGGAGAGCGCGCATAATGCACGTGAGGGCGTGATCACTCTCTCACTCTGGTGCCAACATTGGTGCTCTTTCAGCTCGACTTGAAGACGTTGAGTTTGCCAGAATCTACCCGTCATACGGACTCGATCAGCGGCGGCAACGCTGCCACCGCGGCTGCTCGCTCGGTCGTTGGGGTCGTGGTGGAGGATGTGGGCGACGACTTGATGAGCTCGGCCGCCTTATAGTCCCGCATACTCTGCGACTCGGTGTACTGGATGGACTTCTCGTGGTTGTACGTGCGCGTGACCTGGTGGATGTCTGGCGGCGTGTAGGCCTCGGCTGCACCTTCACAGGCCACAAACTCGACTCGCGCTGCGTCGCCACGCATGCTCACGTCCAGCAGCAAGCCGTCGTCTCGTACGCCCACGTACCGTCTGTGCTGGTTCATGCTCCTGAGGTATCCCAGCGTGGAGTACTCCCACGTGAGTCCGGACTTGCCGCGCACAGCCATGGGTTCCTTCATGCGCAAGTCGCGGAAGCAGCTAAACGTGGAGCGGCTGAACATGTAGCAGCCCGACTGTTCATGGAAGAAGCGCACGCGGATGCTGTTGTAGCCTCTGGCGTAGCATTCGAGGCGAAAGGCGGTTCGGCCACACGTCGTGGGGTCGTCTCCTTGCGGCACGATGCCTACAGTTCCATCTGGCTGAACCTGAACGTAGTGGTTCCCCTTGACACGCAGAAAGACCTCGGAACCCGAGAGTTTGAGCACGTTGCTCACGACGGAGCGCGAGATGGCCTTGATCTCCTCCACCTCCTTCACGAGCGCGTCCACGTCCTCTTTCACAAGCCGTTTCTCGAACGGCACGCGGCCCTTGACCTTAGTGAGCGTCTGCTTGCACCACTGCTCGCCCGTCTTGCACCAGTGCGCGGCGTGCTCGCAGTTCTGCGTGAAGATGTTAAAGTCTCCTCGGCCAAGGCCCAATAGGAACTTGCACCTGGCCAGCACCACCTCGGGCAGGTCGGCCTTGCTCAGATGAACCTCTCCCCACCGGGACAGCACTTCACGAAGCCCCGACGTGTGGTACTCGACGAGACGAAGGTGTTTCTGCTTGCGGTTGTCCAGGAACTCCTCGAGCGTCGAGATGCGGAAGCACGAGTCGGCCTGGGCTTCCTGGAAGCCCTCGAGCGGGCTCCAGACGTGACACACGCGGACGTCGGCGGCTGAGGCGCCAGAGGCCCACACGATGCCGTGGTGCTGGTAGGAAATGGGCCAGCGACTGTAGTCCCAGATGCATACGTGGTCGCCGGGCCGCAGCGATGCCACGTTCAGTACACGCGTGTACACGCCGCCCATAACAGTCTGCGTGTCGTGATGGAGAGACGACGCTTCGAGACCACTGAAAGCACGCCGAGTCCTCTTGCGGCTGGGAAAGCGAAAGTGACCGCGGCACTGCACGAGATGGGCTCTGGTCTGACTGGCTGCACCACGACACTAGGGTCTACACGATTTTAAAGCGATTTGAAAGGTATTCGATGTATCAAACCGACGATTGAGACGGTTTCTATTTTTTCTATTGAACCATGCAGCAGATATGCCGGGGGTATTCAAATAGGAAGGTTTCTTTACTATTATTACCCGAGGACGAGGATTCATTTGTCTCAAGAGACGTGCGCCGCGATCAACACCTTCAAGCAGTCTCCACACAAACTGGTCTTTCCAGAACACACTCATACTGAGGCGGGGCTGCCCGCGCACTCGAACACGAGCTGGAATGGCGACCTGGCATTGCGAAGCCGTCCAGCAGTCGATCGCCGGCATTTCCGCCTCGAACGTTTCAGCGACTTCCAATCGAGTGAAAGGCGCCAAGGGCTGGAGACAGTTGTGGCCGTGACTAATAATCGTGGCCAAGCCGCGATTATTAGTCATAGATGGACCCCAGCCCTGCATGAATGAATCGCCCGAGCCTTGATATTTTTTTCAAGGACGAGGGGTTGCTCGTTGCTGCCTTCGCTGCAGCAGTGCCGCTTGCAGTGCCCGGTTGTCAGGGTAATGACTCAGTGCTGCGTTCAGTTTTCCAGTGTTGATTTTCTAACCGACGTACACATTTAGCTCAACTCGTCCAACAAGCAGCAGCTACTGTTATACATGTAACACTACTTGGCAACGTTGAACGCTGAACAGCGTTTGCCAAATTCCACCCATGAATTTCTCACCACCGTTAGACATCTTCTGAATTCGCTGGTTGACGTGGCGCGGATCGAGAGACGCGCCATTGCTCCGGTCTCTATCGTCCCGTAGGAAAACACATGCAACGAACTGCCGGTTGATACATTTGGAACGGACACCTTGCCGCAGAAAATCCTCATCTCGAGGAAAACTTCCAGCAAAATGTACTGATAATTCGTTAGTTCTAATTGATGTCATCTCCATACTATAATGTACCATACATCAAGTTAGTGTACCGTAACACCACTCTCCCTAATCAGTTCGTGCGTCGCATACTCGCTCTTCTCTTCGAGAGATCATCGATCGATCATGCCTGCGTATCACTCGACGCTCAACGAGCTGCATTCGCAGGAGGCCTGCGGCTGCGCCATCCTGCCCATCAAGACGCGTGCGCGCGGTCCCGCCCCGCCCGCGCCCGAGGGCCAGGACGACATCGTGGACGAGATCCTCACGCTCTNTTTCCAGAACACACTCATACTGAGGCGGGGCTGCCCGCGCACTCGAACACGAGCTGGAATGGCGACCTGGCATTGCGAAGCCGTCCAGCAGTCGATCGCCGGCATTTCCGCCTCGAACGTTTCAGCGACTTCCAATCGAGTGAAAGGCGCCAAGGGCTGGAGACAGTTGTGGCCGTGACTAATAATCGTGGCCAAGCCGCGATTATTAGTCATAGATGGACCCCAGCCCTGCATGAATGAATCGCCCGAGCCTTGATATTTTTTTCAAGGACGAGGGGTTGCTCGTTGCTGCCTTCGCTGCAGCAGTGCCGCTTGCAGTGCCCGGTTGTCAGGGTGATGACTCAGTGCTGCGTTCAGTTTTCCAGTGTTGATTTTCTAACCGACGTACACATTTAGCTCAACTCGCAACAACGTCCAACAAGCAGCAGCTACTGTCATACATGTAACACTACTTGGCAACGTTGAACGCTGAACAGCGTTTGCCAAATTCCCACCCATGAATTTCTCACTGCGCCACCGTTAGACATCTTCTGAATTCGCTGGTTGACGTGGCGCGGATCGAGAGACGCGCCATTGCTCCGGTCTATCGTCCCGTAGGAAAACACATGCAACGAACTGCCGGTTGATACATTTGGAACGGACACCTTGCCGCAGAAAATCCTCATCTCGAGGAAAACTTCCAGCAAAATGTACTGATAATTCGTTAGTTCTAATTGATGTCATCTCCATACTATAATGTACCATACATCAAGTTAGTGTATCGTAACACCACTCTCCCTAATCAGTTCGTGCGTCGCATACTCGCTCTTCTCTTCGAGAGATCATCGATCGATCATGCCTGCGTATCACTCGACGCTCAACGAGCTGCATTCGCAGGAGGCCTGCGGCTGCGCCATCCTGCCCATCAAGACGCGTGCGCGCGGTCCCGCCCCGCCCGCGCCCGAGGGCCAGGACGACATCGTGGACGAGATCCTCACGCTCTTCCGCGCGAACGTGCTGTTCACCAATTTCGAGATCAAAGGCAGCGCCGACCGCGTGCTCATCTACGGCACGCTCTTCGTGCACCTGTGTCTTAAGAAGCTGGACCGATGCACCAACAAGGCGGACGGTGTGATACAGTGCTGCATGGTTTCGTATAGAGGGAGGACGCTGATCTGACTACTGTGAATGTGCAATTCTGCTTGACAGCCACGCGCATCCTGCAGCAAACGGCGGTGGACACATTCGCCATCCCCGGCGACTCGAGCTTTCCGCTGGGCGGCATGGTGCGCGCTCCCTCGAGCGCTAACGAAGCAGGTATGAGGTGTTGGAAGAGGAGAAGGAGTTTGACTGTGGCTGACGATGTTGATGTGCCTTGGTAGAAACGATCCGTGGGTTCTTCAAGCAGCTACGGGAGGCGATCGCCTTCCGCCTCGTTGACGAGGTGTTCCCCAACGGAGAGAAGAGCAAGTGGTGGATGTTCTTCGCCAAGAGGAAATTCATGAACAAGGAGCTGTCGCGCTAGACTTGGGACTCTTTCACGGCACCATGGTTACGGCTTCACGATCTGCACCTCCCGGACTAATACAGACAATAACGCGCTGGGGGAACGTAGATGCACGCCCAACGGTGAACAAGGAACGCCATTTTGAGGTGGAATTTGCTGGGCCAAACTGAAGCCGTCCGAACAGAACGCACGACGTTTACAGACTTCGTTGCTTGCTCTCTCAAGTTGGGGTTTTTACCACGTATATATGCATCTCTTCGGGGTCGTGTGCTCTCGCGCTCAGGCAAAGGTGGCCGCCATCTCAGAGAAGCCCCGGTCCAGCAGCACGTAGTTCTCGAGCCATGCGCTGGCGGGCGCCACCTGCTGCAGCTGCACGATGTACTGGTGCGTGGGTTTGTTCAGGTGCGCGCTGACGGCGATCAAGTTGATGAGCGTGTCCTCGTTGCTCGGGTCCTTCTGCACGGATTCGAGCAGCAGGCGCTCGGCCTCAACGTAGTTCTTGAGCGCCATGAAGGCAGCAGCTGCACCGTTCAGCAGCAGCGGCGTGGAGCCGAAGCGGTCGGCCAGCTCCTGGAAGTGCAGCGTGGCCTCGTCAGCCTTGTCGCCGCCCTGCAGCGTGAGGCACCAGGCGTGGGCCAGTTGCGTGAGCGTCGAGTCCTCCTCGATGCGCTTCATCTCCTGCACCGTCTTCTGGGCCAGGTCAACCCGGTCCATCTGCAAGTACAGGTGCACCATGTACAGCATGTGCTCCAGCGATCCACCACGGGTAAGAGCCGACAGAGCGTCCGAGAGCTTTCCTTCTCTGGCGTAGATCTGTCCAGCCACAAGCAGAAGGTGTGCGTTCTCTCCGCTCGTGGGGTCGGCCAGCCACTCCTTGAGCGTCAGATCCACCATCTCCTTGTCGCTTTGTCCGCTTAAGTACGTGGCCCACAGCTTCACGGCGCTCAGAGCAATGGGCGTGTTGCCAGCGTCCGGAATGCTCTGCAGCACGAGCGACACGTTGCCCAACGCGAGCTGTGCGCGCAGCACGTACACGTCGCGCTCGTTGCGCAGCGCCTCGGACAGGTGGTTTAGCATGGCGCCCTCGCTCAGCGCGTTCTGGTAGTTGCCCACCCAGAGCTGGTTCTTGAGCGTGAAGAGTTCGTCGGGCTCGGCCATCGTCTAAGGTTGATCCTGCACAGGTGTCGCGTTGTGGGGGCTTCAGATATTTTCCGCCCCTTTATGGTGTGTCAACACGTAGCCTTACGTATGGAACGTCATTTGGATCCGTACTTAGTGGAGTTCAACAACGGTCCTTCAGTGACGGACCAATGTAGACAATTTCTTTGGATAGCAGCACTTCAAGTATTATATCGACAGTGAAGCTTGTCTTCAACTACACGTGCACTCTTCTCCTTGTTGTTAGGCGAACTCGGCTCGGCGCGCGCTCCAGTTGAAGAAGTTGGTGTCGGGCTCACTGCTCCATTCCTGCAGGGACCAAGAACTCCGTCAATTGGCTTAGTGTCCAAGATTCTGCTGCTTCTGCGTGCACGCACCGGCACGAGTGGGCCCATTTCCTCGTTGCTGTAGTCCCAGCTGATGCTCTTGGCCATCGCCGGTGCGAGCTGGACGGCCACCCAGACCAGTACTCGGGCGAGCTGCCCCAGAAGAGCGTCCCCCATTTGCACGAGTGGGCACGGGGTGAGCGTCATCTTCTCCAGGAGGCTGCAGATTCCCGACTGATAGAATGTGCCACGCTACTCCCAGCGTAAGCGACCGTCGCCATCCATCCACGGCTGTCATAGCTCGGCTTGAAGGTTGCGGCCGAAAGCACCCGAGCAGTTGACCAGCAAGCACATCGGCGGCGATCGAGTTGACACCAAAAGAGACTCAACTCGTCTTCAACGTGAAAATGCCGACGAGGTTCATGTTGAAGTGATCTGCAAGTTGTCCGCTCCCGAAGTGCTTGCACGTCATCTGCCCCGCCAGGCCGATGCAATCGACAGTCAGCATCTCGATAATCCACGCAATGTGCCTTGTTTCTGGTATTCTGCGAGCAATGGAGCTCGAGCAGCTCCATGCCACGCTGGTCTCTCTTCTGGCCAGAATAGTGCGGCGAGCTCGACGTCATTCGTGAAAGTCGGTGCCATGTCGACAGTTAACGGAGGTCTCAAGAACGCAGCACGAGGACGGACATCAGCCTGGACCGATAACAATGCGCGGCCGGAGCTGCGCACGACCCATGGCATTGTGATGCGGCATCTCGCACTCATGGGCATCTACGGGCTGTGGGTCGTGGGCTTAAGCTTCTTCGTCGGCATGCTGATCGTTTCGTTCCTCTGCGCTCTTCGATGGGGTTGGACTGCCGCCGTGGATGGCAGCGCCACGCCGATACCGTTCGTTGTCAAGCTTTTCGTCGGGGTCGTCGGGATGCACGAGAGCTATCACTTCCTTACGCGGAACTCGTCGCACCGATGGCCGTGGATGCGGCGCTTACTACGCTCCATCTTCCTGCACTACCCGTACTTCCGACTCAACGTCACGGTGTTCGACGAGCGCGAGGAGGCCGAGAAAAAGTTGCGCGAGGTCGGCCATGCCAGCGGAGAGGAGCTCCTCGACGATTCCGCGGCTGCCTGCAAGGCGATTGAGGAGAACGACACGACACCGTTCGTGGAGCCCAATGGCCGGTCCCTGTTTGCTTTCCACCCGCACGGTGTGCTATCCAACGGGTTTAGCCTGAATGGCGCTCATCACATGTCATTCGAGCGTGCAGACTGCCGATGGCTCGTGGCTGAGAACCTGTTCTGGTTCCCACTTCTGCACGACCTGCTCAATTGGACGGAGTTCGACACTGTCGCCAAGGAGACTTTCCACCGTGTCATGCCCACGGGGCAGAACATTGGCTTGATCCCTGGTGGGTTTGAGGAGGCCACGCTTTACAGGCGAGGCAAGCATCGCGTGTACCTTAAGAAGCGCTTCGGGTTCATCAAGCTGGCGCTGCAGTACGGCTACAAGGTGCATCCGGTCTACACGTTTGGCGAGGAGTACGCGTACTACACATTCCCGTATCTGCTGAAGCTTCGTCTCAAGATGAACGAGTTCAAACTGCCGGCCGCCCTCTTCTTCGGGCGATTGAAATGCTGCTTCATGCCTCGCACCGATGTCGACCTCATCACCGTCGTAGGCAAACCACTGCAGCTGCCACGAATCGAGTACCCTACGCGAGAAGACGTGAAGAAGTACCACGACCAGTACGTGGTTGCACTGCAGGAGCTCTTCGACAAGTACAAGGGTGTATATGCTGTGGACGCGGATGCAAAGCTGGAAATCTACTAGGTAGCGAGCGAACGAGTGACGGCTCAGTCATCTAATCAACATGGTTATCTTGTTTGATTAACTTTTCGATGGCGAATGGCTGCTCCACTACTGAAAATACAGACATCTCGTCAGAAGAAGAGCAAGATGAGTTGAACCGAGGCGATCGCAACTCACCGGATCAGTGGGGTGGGCCAACAGCTTCGGCGTTGTGTCCCCAATCGTGATTTGATCCGGCGCGAGCCAGCATCGCGTCTCCAACCTCACGAGTAGTTCATGCTGGAAGCGTGAAGGTGAATCTGAAAACAACCTCGGCCTGCCCTGTGATGCCGTCAAAGTCGCACGACAGATTTCATGGGAGACATCGCATTGGAAGAGGTCTTGCGTCACGTTTTGTGACGATAACGACACCGTCACGTCTCAATGCTCCGTCAAATGCGGGATCCTAAAGAACCAATTTACGCGGGATGCTGGCCACGCCAGCGCTCTAACCGACGCAGAAGCGGTTCGGTGTCCACATCCTGACGAGCTTGAGCTCCAGTCTCCTCTTCGTCGGGAACATCTGCATGAAGATTATCGACCGAGTCAGCTTCCTGGCGAACCTGAGCGGGCGGTTCAACGGGAGTTGGCGTCGGTGATCGTGTGTTTGGGCTCCACAAAGCTGACGCCAGTGTCGAAAGACTCCAGCGGAAATCCTCACCCAGGTCAATCACTGCGTCTCCCAGCACTCCGTTTGCGTCCATATCTGCGCGATCCGTGTTGCGCTGCTCCATCGCGAGTCGCTGTTCGTCCAGGCGTCCGTTAAGAACCCGCTCCATTGTACGCTCCACGGATCGAGTTCTTGTCAAATCGGCATGAATCTCCTCAAGGGAATACTGTGGGAATACCTCCCATATTTGCTGCAGCATCTCTTGCGTCACCTCGAAGTTGCGCTCAGCGCCAGGATGCCGCACAATTTCAAAAGAAAAGTTCGGGAATGGCACCCAACGAGACAGGAACGCAGCTACAGCATCAAGAAGCAGCTCGTCAGTAACACGTCAGCCATACACCATCTACTGTAGAAAAGTGGAAACGTACTGCTAAAACGGAGAACTTCCTCAGGAGCGGCCGCAGCGGCCTGAGCTTGAGCTTGAGGGTCACCTTGTCCATTATTGACAGTGGCTAGCTGTTGCTGTCCAGGATCCTCTGCCTCAGCTTCAGGCTGGCGAGGACGGTGCTCCTCTGGCTGGGTTGACGACGTCATTTCATCACACTTTCCACCGCAAACTTGCTTGCGACAGATCGGACAGCGCATAGAGGTAGAACCTGTAGGAGAACCGCCAGCGGCAGCGACTCCAGGAGGCAGCGGACCTTCCATCCCAAGTCCATTAGCCATCCGCGTAAGCGGATCGAGGCCCGCCAGAGCGTCGCTCACAGAGGCCTTCTGGAGACACTGTCGAAGACACAGCCTGTGGAAGAGGTGGCCGCAACGCAGCTTCTTGGCTTGTGTGGGCATGGACTTCAAGCAGATCGCGCAGACATCGTCGGCCACGCTCTCCAGCTCATCTGGGGTGGCGTCGGGGAACAGGTGATCCAGGTCTAGCACAACTTGATGGTACAACTTGACATGCTTGACTTTCTCCAGCAGCCGCACGGTGGCGTTCTTCACGTTCAGGATCAAGATGAGGTCGAAGAGACTCACGCGGAACTGGTCCACGCTGATGACGTACAGGTAATACAGCACCAGCTGCACGAGGTAGCACCCGCACAGCACGGTCTGCAACAGCAATAGGTGGAACTCGCTGTTCTCCGAGTAGCCGGAGCCCGTGTCGTCCTCGTCGGAGCTGCTCGCGGCGCTGACATCCAGGCTGTGGAAGCCGACCTGCACGCCGAGCTCCAGCGTCTTGAGCAGCATGAGCGACGCCTCGAACCACGGCACGTGCACGATCCTGTCGGAGAAGAGCCCAACGCGTGAGCAACACGCCGCCAGACTCAGATTCAGCACGATGACGGCGCCCAGCACCGCCGCAAGCCGCTGGAGGTCACGGAGCTGCGTCATGGGGCGCGTCAGCAGGTGCTGGAACCTGGCTTGAGTGAGCGCCAGCAGCGCGCGCAGTACGGCCAGCGCGGCCAGCCACACCACGAGCAGCGCCAGGTCAGCGCGCTGGCCATGGCCGGGAGGCTCCATAGTGCTGACCAGCAGCTGGCAGCGCAGCAGCACGAACGGGATGAGTGTCTCCTTGGTTTGCTGCAGCTCCAAAGGGCGTAGCACGCCCAGCGCCGCCCGTGACAATAGCAGGAAGACGTGGTACATGGCTACCAGGAAGAAGTGCAACACGATCTGAGGAGAAACATATAATCAGGTCAGGATTGATGATCGCTTCGAGAACAGGGCAAGTGTACCGTACCACGGCGCTGATGCGCGAGCTCATGAGCTCCGAGAGGAAGAGCGGCGCCGTCTGTGCTAGCGACGCGGGAGGCATATTGAGTTCGCGCAATCGTTGTGCGGCGCTTGCTGCGGCGATTCCTGTGGCTGCCACAGTCAGTAGCAGGTAGCGGCGGCCCGTCACCAGCGCGCCAAGCTGCGTCATGCGCGCGGAGTCCGAGGAAGGGCGAGACATGGTCCTTCCGAGGTCTTTATGATTTGTGAGCTGAATGTGGCCACACTACAGATGACCCTGACACATCATACCCTACTCAAGTCGTTCTATCATTTCTCTCAGGTTATACAGAATTTGAGCAATATTACAGCGATTTGTAATTATTTATTTCTTGCAGAAACCATTTCTTTTGCAGGAAATGATAGCATGCAATACATGAAGTTAGCGATCGGGATCTGCTTTCATCGTCTGTGATTGGTTGAAATTCCAAAATCGCCGTTTGTTATCAGATTTCTCCCGATGCGGTGCACGGCGGCAGGTCGCACGTCTGCGTGGGGTGATAACGACGCCAGAGTGGAGCTGCGGACGCCATGGGCGCGTGTGCTGCGCGTGATGCTACTGTGGATAATATGCAGCGTGTGGGTGGTCGGCATCGCGGGCTTCGCGGCGCTCTGGGGCCTGTCGCTGCTGGAACTGGTGCGATGGATCGGGACATTGGGCAAGACGTCACTACCGCGCTACGTGCAGCTTTATCTCTCGATAATGGCGGTGTATGAGAGTTACTACTATACAACGAGCCCGTCGAGACACCAATGGCCGTGGATGCGGCGCCTCATGCGCCACGTATTCACGCACTACCCGTACTTCCGTCTCAACGCGACGGTGTTCGAGGAAAGAGAGGCAGAAGCAGAGGAGAAAGATGCAGCAACTGCTGCCAATATTGCAGTGCAGAGGAACGACGTGTCACCTTTGGTAAAGGCTAATGACCGTGCACTGTTCGCCTTCCACCCGCACGGCGTGCTCTCGTGCGGCTGGTCGTTCGGCGGCGTGCACCACATGAGCTTTTCACAGGGAGACTGTCGCTGGCTCGTTGCTCCGAGCTTGTTCTGGTTTCCGATCATGAGGGAGCTGGTCAACTGGATGAACTTCACGAGTGCAGACAAGAAGGCGGTCCGTGCTGTGCTGCGAACAGGACAANAGAAGCAACTGCTGCCAATATTGCAGTGCAGAGGAACGACGTGTCACCTTTGGTAAAGGCTAATGACCGTGCACTGTTCGCCTTCCACCCGCACGGCGTGCTCTCGTGCGGCTGGTCGTTCGGCGGATGAGCTTTTCACAGGGAGACTGTCGCTGGCTCGTGGCTCCGAGCTTGTTCTGGTTTCCGGTCATGAGAGAGCTGGTCAACTGGATGAACTTCACGAGTGCAGACAAGATGGCGGTCCGTGCTGTGCTGCGAACAGGACAAAATGTGTGTCTGATGCCTGGTGGCTTTGAGGAGGCCACGCTGTACGAGCGAAGCAAACACCGAGTGTACGTCAAGAAACGCTTCGGATTCATCAAGCTGGCACTGCAGCATGGCTACAAGGTGTATCCGGTCTACACGTTTGGTGAAGAGTACGCGTACCACACGTTTCCGTACCTGCTGAAGCTTCGTCTCAAGCTGAACGAGTTCAAGGTGCCCGGTGTGCTGTTTTTCGGTCGTCCGTGGTGTTTTTACCTGCCACGAACAGACGTGGACCTCATCACTGTCGTTGGCAAGCCGTTGATGCTGCCACACATCGAGCATCCGACCAAAGAGGACGTCAAGAAATACCATGCACAGTATGTGACTGCGCTGCAGGAACTCTTCGAAAAGTACAAGGCGGTGTATGCAGTTGACCCCGACGCCGCGTTAGACATCTACTAGACTCCGAACCAAGTGAGATGTGGTGAGGATGCTACGTCGATTCTGAATCAAAACTTCATGGCATTTTTCCAGGTATTAGAGAGTTTAACCTACTCGAACTCGAGAATGACCTTGGCAGACGAAGACGTGCCGGCAATCTTCAGACCGTCCAGAATGTCCTGGAAAGCGAGGCGGTGGCTGATCAACGACTCGATCTTGGTTTTAAGGCGCGGCATGGCTGCCATCACCTCCGGCATCTCGGTCGGGTAGCCCACGGCAGTTGTGATCGTCATCTCGCTCGTGAGCATGCGACCCACTGGGAACTGGAGGGGCTTCATGTGAGCCGCGGTGATCACCATTCGCGAATGGTACTTGGCCATGACAACCACGTCCGACA
Source organism: Phytophthora chlamydospora (assembly GCA_012295415.1). Classification (NCBI taxonomy): domain Eukaryota; phylum Oomycota; class Peronosporomycetes; order Peronosporales; family Peronosporaceae; genus Phytophthora; species Phytophthora chlamydospora. Next base: position 2,587 of record JAABLK010000149.1, on the reverse strand, counting down.
GGATGTTTGGTGCACCGGCAGCGTCGATAAAGGCATCGGTGCCGACACCCAGGCGGTTGTAGCTCGGTACCTCACCGTGCAGCTTGGCCAGCTCCTCGCGGAGATTCACCTTGGTAGGGTCGAAGGCTGCGCGTGCGCCAAGCGAACGAGCCCGCTCGAGTCGCTCCTCTGCCAAGTCGAGCGCAATGACGTCGGTAACGCCGCGGTCCACGAGCCACATGAGCATTCCCAGACCAATCGGTCCGCATCCGAAGACGACGACCTTGTCTCCAGCCTTGACGTTGGCACGGTTGACACCGTGCATCGCAACTGCCAAAGGTTCACACAAGGCCGCGACCTCGTACGAAATGTCGTCGGGAATGGGGAGGACCGAAGACCCGAGCTTGGCGTCGCGCACCAGCAGTTCCTGCGTGAAAGCTCCTTCAGGCCCACCCGAACCGATGTTGCTCGGTGTCTCCATGGGGTTCACGACGACGCGCATTCCCACCGTAATGTCCTCAACTTCACTGCCGACTTCCATGACGATACCGGCAGCCTCGTGGCCGATGGCAGTGACGTGTCCGGGTGGAATGCCGCCGATCCGAATGTACAGGAGGTCGGAACCGCAGATGCCGGCCACCTTGAGCTTCACCACGACATCGCGAGGGCCCGTGGCAGGGCGGTCGTAGGCTTCGAGTCGGACGTCGCCCTGGCCGTGAACTTTGACAACTTGAGCCATCGTGAAGGTACTGGTGTGTGTGTGTGGATTGAGGTGAGGCGTGCAAGTCGAATTTGCAAGTGAACTCTTCAACCCGATCTACAAACGCTGCTTGGGATGTTTATTCGTTCCGCGGGGACTCGCTGCTTACAAGGAGCATGTTGCCGACGTGGACGATTACTGGTGAAATGCGCGCCTGCGAGGCGAGCAAACACTCTGGATTTTACCCCAGCTGATGCTTACAAAGCGGTAATATATGTAACTTCTCATCCATGGTTCTACGTTGTAGGCATCAGCGGCGGATACCTATCGGCGTATGCTGCGCTTTCAAAAACCACGAATCGTTCGTGAACAATTCTCTGTTACGAGTTCTCTACACAAGTTCAGCTTGGGATCTGTGTGGGGAGCTCTCGTAGCGTGCATCCTGTTTGCCTCGTAATACAGTCGAAATTTCTCCTTTTGTGGCTGTATTTTGTGTGATAAGCTTAGCTTTCGCCTTGTACAGCTACTGGATGGGCACGGTAGATTGCCCCTCAGTATATCTCCAGCTTGGCCTCAGGATCCACAGCGTACACACGCTTGTACTTGTCGAACAGCTTCTGGAGAGCCTGCACGTACTGCGTATGGTACTTCTGGACGTCTTCTTGTGTCGGGTGCTCGATGCGCGGCAGCACCAACACCTCCCCGACGACCGTGATGAGGTCCACGTCGGTGCAAGGCAGGAAAAAGCACTGTGGAAGGCCGTAGAAGAGCACACCGGGCACCTTGAACTCGTTCAGCTTGAGACGAAGCTTCAGCAGGTACGAAAACGTGTGGTACGTGTACTCCTCGCCGAAAGTGTACGCCGGGTGCAGCTTGTATCCGTGCTGTAAGGCAATCTTGATGAACCCGAAGCGCTTCTTGATGTAGATACGGTGCTTGCCTCGCTCGTAGAGCGTGGCCTCCTCGAAGCCGCCGGGGATCAAGCAAACGTTTTGGCCCGTGGACATGAAGCGGTGAAAGGTGGACCGAGCAACGCAACTGAAATCCATCCAGTTAAGCAAGTCTCTCATCAGAGGGAACCAGAAGAGGTTTTCGGCCACAAGCCATCGACAGTGTGCGTGCAAGAAGCTCATGTGGTGAGCGCCATTGAAGGCAAACCCGTTCGAAAGAACGCCGTGCGGGTGAAAGGCGAACATGGTGTGGTCGTTGGCCTTGACGAATGGTGACACATCGTTCTCTTCGATCGCCTTGCTAGCGACGGTCTTGTTGCACGTGAAGTCGTCTTCGTCGCTTGATTCCTTGGCCTTCAAACGTTCGTCAAACACCACGACATTGAGACGGAAGTACGGGTAGTGCAGGAACACGGTGCGCAAGAAGCGTCTCATGAACGGCCATTGATGAAGCGAAGGGCGAGTCAAGTAGTGATAGCTCTCGTGAAGCACGATGAAGCCCAAGTAGAGCTGTGCGATCCACGACATCGGAGGAGCGTCGGCACTCGTGGCCCTATCGAAGATCCATAGCACCGCCGATAGGAGCGAGAAGATCCACATGCCCCCCAAGAAGAGGAGGCCGATGACCCAGATGCCATCGAGGATCGCGAGGTGGAATCGCCGCAGGAAGCGCCCACGCAGGGTTCGGAGCGCGGGGAGCGTGTCGAAGTCTGGCCACGCCGGGGTTCGCCCGCAAGCGGCATTCTTGAGCTCCTGGGCGCCCGGCATCACGTCGAAAAGCAGATACTTTGCTGACCTTTCGGGAGAATCAGATGATGCATTCTTGTCAATCTCGAGCCGCGTTTGCCACAATTGCGGCGCCGGAGACGTCTCACAGCGTCAGATTCGCTATCGACTCGTTCTCTGGGCTCGGAGCTCCGATGAAAGCATGGCTTGAGCATTGGAGCAAGCTCAAAGG
>JAABLK010000148.1:0-51829 GCA_012295415.1 Phytophthora chlamydospora | reverse complement strand
GAGACCAGGAAGTCCTCCACTTCCTCGAGGAACGCGGCGTCCGCCGTCGTCATGGGGGGTACACACGCTGTGTGAGTGAGTTGATAGCTCGTGATCGACGAGAATGATTGTGAGCACTGCTCACTGAGCAGTCAACGAGGCAACTTCACTTCACTGCACCCCCGGTTAATGAAAAGAGGACGCAGCACTGCACCAACTTTGATCGTGGTCGGCACGCGAACGGGGGCGAGTCGGCGACAGCCTGGATCGTGGCGCGCATGAGTTTACCACAGTGCTTCTTCGGGGTCGCGTGCAGCTACCACACCGACTCATAACAATAGACGCACTCAGTATCATGGGAGGGAAAGCAACGAGGCAGCATGATGTCTGCGCAAGTCAGCGCTTCTCTTCCTTCGCACGATCGATCGACTTGTCGATCACCAAAAGCGCGCGACCGGGTGGTGGGAGTGGGGGCGCATCGGAAAGATCAAACTGCATGCATCAAGCGGTCATGAATGTAGATCACTGCTACGGCTGAGGTATCCTACCGCGCATTCCACGACTTCCGACTTCCTCTCGATGCCAGCAATATCGATACATGCAGCATTCGTGGCATCACATGGTCATGAAGTTGCACCAGGCATGCAACTCCGAGTTAGTCAGACGACGGAAAGCATCAGGATTGCGGACAACATGCGCCAGAGAGATAGAGAGATAGAGAGAGGAGCAGCCGCAGAGGATAACCTTGTGAAGCCGACCCAGCTGCATTGACCGAGCTCAACAGAATTCAACAGCAAAAAAAAAACTGGGAACAAGACAGGCAGGTATGCCTCGAAGCGGCTAGCACTGGGCATGCTGCTAGACTGGCAGCGACTGCCAGACCCGCACCAATTACCAAAGGGATGCCAGCAAGTGCCTCCGAGGCGGTGTCGTCGGCGATTGCGGCTTGGTTGCAGTCATAAAGTCTTGGTTGTAATCAGACGTATACTTTGAAAATCAGTATACATAATTGAGTATACTTATGGATGAAGCGCACCCTGCCAACTCTGGATCGAAACTGGCATCAAATGAGCGCTCGACGGCTGCCCGCAGCTTGAACAGGTTGGCGACGCGCTCGACTTCGTAGGCCAATCACTCCTGGGGAGTGCTCAAGGAGGACTCGCGCCATGCACTTCCGAGCCTGGAGGAGCGCTGCAGGCTGCTTGGTTGCCTGAAGGATGAGCGAAAAATCCACTGTTTGCTGCGTTGAAAATGAGACCACGGAAGTGCAGAGACTGTGGCAGCTTTCCCTTCCGGTCCTTGCTGCAAAACACCGGTGAAGACCGTGACCAGCTAACGGAGAAGAAAATCATCGCCACTACTAAAATCCCATTGCATTGCCGTAGCTCCATGCCTCGAGAGCAGGAAGCGCAGCAGAGCAACAGCAACAAGCGAGCCTCCTGCGCTTCATCGCGCGCCAAATTCGGTGCACTTCAAATTGCACCTAAAACAACGGCTTAATCGTTCGAGCAAATCGGTTAAAAAACGGGCTGGTTTTGGATCGCGGAAAGATCAGCCTTATCCTCCATCTGCGTGCGATCCCTCACTTGGCAAAAGCACGCGGACGTGACAAGCGGAGCTGCAGCAGTTGAGACCCCCACCCACCATGTCAGGCGTGTTCATCGACCCCAAGGACCTGCCGGACGACGGCTTCGGCCTCATCCAGGTGCTCTTCCTGGGCGCCGTCTACGGCTTCGTGCTCTTCAACGCGAGCAACCTCATCTCGGACGGCAGCGAGCTGCTGCTGCTCGTGCCGTCCATGGCCGGCATCGTGGGCAGCATCGTGCTGCCCGTGCTGGGCGCCGTGCCGGACGGCGCCATCGTGCTCTTCTCCGGTATGGGGCCGGACGCGCAGCAGCAAGTGTCGGTGGGCGTGGGCGCGCTGGCCGGCTCCACCATCATGCTGCTTACCATCCCGTGGGCGCTCAGCATCTACGCCGGCCGCGTCAACATTGACGAGAACGGACGCGGCAACTACGTGCGCCCCAAGGGCGACCAGCACTGGGCTAAGCTCATGCCTCCTGGAAACAAGGACCTGACCAAGACGGGCGTCGTGCTCTTCGACGAGATCCCGTCCACGGCCAGGACCATGATCTACACGGGCCTCATCTACCTCATCCTGCAGGTGCCGGCGCTCTTTTACACGGGCACGGCCTCCGAGGACGCCAAGGCCGACAACACCAAGGTGGCCAAGGCCGAGCGGCCCTTCGCCATTGCCGCCTTCATCATCTCCATGATCTCCTTCGCGCTTTACCTCTACTGGAACGTGCAGCGCTCGTCGGAGGTCAAGGAGGACGTCATCGACGAGGTCCGTGTGGCCGCCATCCGCGACGGAGAGATCAGTCTGTCCGGCATCCTGGCCAAGGAGGTGGCGGTGCTCAAGAAGGAGTCGCCGACCAACAGGACGCCGCTGAACGCGTCCCGTGAGCACTTCGACCGCGTCGCCGACATCATCCGCCCCTTCTTCCATGCCTACGACAAGAACCGTGACCACCGCATGGATGCGGATGAGCTGCAGATGTTCTTCAAGGACTTGGGCGAGTCGCTGACGCGCGAGGAGGCCGAGAAGTGGATGACCGCCGCCGACAAGGACAAGAGCGGCTTCATCGAGTTCAACGAGCTGGTGGAGGCCACGCTGCGCTATTTGCTGGCCAAGTACGAGAACGAACTCCAGGGCCGCTCGGCGGTCTCGATGAAGCGCGTGGTGGTGGACCAGCAGTACTCGCTGGCCATCCCGGCGGCCGAGGGCGAGGACGACGAAGAGGAGGAAGAGGTCCCGGAGGACCTGGCCGACCTGTCGATCGAGGAGCAGCAGAAGAAGATCAAGATGCGCTCGGCGTACATGATGTCCCTGGGCACGGCGCTGGTGCTGCTGTTCTCGGACCCGATGGTCGACGTGCTGTCGGAGGTGGGCGCTCGCACGGGCATCCCGGCCTTCTACGTGTCGTTCGTGGTGGCGCCGCTGGCCTCGAACGCCAGCGAGCTCATTGCTGCGTACAACTACGCGCAGAAGAAGACGTCCAAGACCATTTCCATCTCGGTATCGGCTCTGCTGGGCGCCGCCTGCATGAACAACACGTTCTGCCTGGGCATCTTCGCGGCGCTCATGTCGTTCAAGAGCGGCGGCCTGGTCTGGGAGTTCTCGGCCGAGACCTTCTCGATCCTGTTCGTGGAGTTTGTGATCGGGTACATCGCCATGAAGAAGACCCAGCGTCTGGTGGACGGTCTGATCGTGCTGAGCCTGTACCCGCTGTCCATCTTCTTGGTGTTCCTGCTGGAGAACGTGCTCGGCCTGGACTAAGCTGCGGAGGGCAGCAGGGGGGCACGAGGCTCCGTTTTCGTGTCGATGCCAGGCTGGCTGGCGTGTGCAAATTGTGTCAAGCAGCTTTCCGTGTCGAGAGCTGCCAGTAAGTAGTGACCCGTAGCTGCTTCTGAAGCAGTCGGCCGTCGCTAATACATGACTCTTTCCAAATGCCGCGTCCTCGCGTGTTCAACGCTACTGTCCACTCTTAGATGGCTACATTTGTTTAGGGGGGAGAGGGGACCATTTGTGTAAGTGTGGTGTGTCGCAGATCCCGACGAAAATCCCAGGATTGTTGGGTTGTGACTGACTTCCTGTTTGTATCGGGACTGGCGTAAAGCGAGAGAACAAGCCAAGGCGCAGTACCTCTTCTTTCCTTCCCCAGACCGACAACCATGACGGAGGCGTTCATGGGCTACAGTGAGGACTTCGAGCAGTGCCGCGACGACGCCATGGGCGACATCCGCGCCATCCCCAAGGCGCGCGACCAGGCCGAGCGTACCGACCTCACGGAGCGCGCACAGGGCAACATCTCGGAGGCCGAGCGCTACATGCGCATTCTGGAGAGCGAGTCCCGCGCTGGGGACTCGCAGGACCGGCGGCGGATGCACCAGCAGCTGCGCACCTTCAAGTCGCAGCTGGACAAGCTCAAGGCCAACCTGGAGCGCTCCAAGCTCATGGACGGCAGCCAGCAGCGCCAGCAGACCAGCGCCCCGCAGGACAACGTGGCGCGCTACCAAAAGCGCACCGACCGCATCGACGACCACCTGACGGACGCGCAGGACATTATCGCGCGCACGGAGGCCACGGCGCAGAACATCAACACGAACCTGGCGGGCCAACGCGAGCAGCTCATCAACGTCCGCACGAATGTACGAAGGAGTCTCGTAGTTTGATTTTGGGAGGTTTTCTATATTACTTACATTTTTGGGGGTGGTGATTGCAGGTGGATGAGACGCGAGAGGACACAGCGGAGGCGGGTCTGCATATCAAGAAGCTCAAGTGCAAGATGATGACGCAAATTGTGTTCCTGTACCTCGTTATCCTGGGCCTCGTCGTGGTGATCATCTGGAGGGTCATTTCCAAGTTTGCTTGAGCAGAAATAGTAGTCTTGGGGCTGCGGAGACGTCAGCTTAGCCGAGTTGGTATTCCCTCGCGTTGCGGTGCGAGCTGGTTTGAGGGGGCTTGGCTGGCTGGACTGGTGGAGATCACCCTGTACGACCAACACATTTTTGCGTGTAACTGAGAACAAGGTGGATGCATTTTTAAGGATATCCCAAGTGTTTTGTCGAGATTGCGATGCAAGGGCCAGACTTTATGGTGTGTGGGTCAGTCCTGGGTCACTTTATTTTGGGGGAACGTGTCGAAAACTGCCAACCATCAGGTGTGCGCCGGCGACTGCTGCACGAAGTGCTTCTTGGCTTTGGTGCTGGCAGCTAGGTTTTCGGAAGATGATTTCCCCTATGGAGCTCATGTGCGACGCTCGCCCGCCAGTTCCAGTTGCCAACTCGTCGAATATCCGGAAACGAGCGCACGCCGTGAAGAAGTCGGCTCCTAATACGACGCTGGTGCAGTTGGGGCAAACCGTTGCAAGGGGCAATGCTCACTCGCCTGCTGAATCGGTACCGCCATCAAGTCTGAATACTAGCAGCAATCAGCATTCACGGAGCTCGAGCAGAAAGCGTGGGATTTCCAACGATGCCCCGCGGACGCTGGATGGGTTTCTGCTGTTAGACTGGTGTCGAGGTTGGTCATGCATGCTACCACGATGATCATATGTATTGTCGGTCCGTACTGATCACGGGCTTGCTTTGCCTGAATAGTCGAATTTCCCGATGAAGTTGTCCAGGCCGTCCTTAGCGATATGCATATCACGGACGTCGTAGCAGAGGACTTGCTCTTTTTCACGAATTTGACGCGGCTGGATATGAGTGACAACGAGGTTTGAGTGGATGAAACCTCTCAATTTGCAGCAGCCAACACCATTAACTGACCCCCCACACACACACTTTGACTAGGCACCTCTCGGTCCCTTCGGATGCTTACCAGCACTCATCGAGTTGGATTTCCAATGCAATGCACTGGAGGAAGTCACACTCAGCAACGGTTTTCAGAACCTCGAGGTGCGATGGAGGAATGATTGGCGATGCTTTACTCATTTCGATAGTTGGTACTTACGCTCTTCGTCGAAACCTTGCAGGTGCTGAATTTGGCGTTCAACTGCCTCGGATCCAAAGACCTTGAAGAGCTGTCGAATCTGTTGCGTATTCGTGAACTTTACCTCGGAAGCAACCGCATCCGATCCTTGCCGCCGATCATGGATCGATTTTCTCGACTCGAGACTTTATCTCTTGAGAGCAACAACATTTCAGGTCAAGAAGTATTCAACTTTCTCGCCATCATGCCACGCCTGCGCAATTTGAACCTGAGCTACAACAAGATCACTGGATTCCCAGAGGTGCGTTGCAGAGCTCTTTGACGTGTTAGTTTTGTGCCTAACTTGCTACATTATGGCGATAGTCTGCTTTGACGTTGGAGGAAAAGCGTGGTGCTGGGTTTTATAACCTTATCTACCTCAACCTAGCGCACAACATGATCACAGAGGAAGAGGCTGTTGTGCATACCTGTGAACTACGCAGTCTGCGTAAAGTCATCTTGTATGGGAATCCACTTGCTCACGCCGCTGTCACCTCGTACGACCCCACAAAGCTGGCGTATGATCCTGTACCAAGTCTTACAGCCATTCTAAACGAAAGAACAGCCGACCAAATTGCGATGACCGTCATGGTCGCATACCCGGCGACAAAGAAGAAGAAGCTGCACTCAATGTCCTGTTACGAGAGTGTCGAGATTTACAAAATGATTCCGAACGAAGTGGTGCTCCAATCTCCGTTTAGATCTCGAGCGGCCGAATTCTTGCTGGGAGCAAACCCAGATACCATCACTGACAAGGAGCTTTTGTCAAAGAGACAGGTAAACTGTATACTGTACACTCTGTCTCGCAGACTTTATGCTAACATGCATTTACTTTCCCTTGCGTTGTTGTTGTCAGTCCGATACGCCAGCAACACCGATGAGAAGGCGTACGTACTGAACCGCTACGAGCTGCGCTTTCGAGATTCTAACATCCAATTTCCGTTGCTACTGCAGAACTCAAATTCAACCCCAACGACTCGACTTTCTTGACTGGCGTGGGGATTGAGGACGTTCTGGGATCATCAACCGAGGTGAGATAGGTTTTATTTCGGGCATGCTTGGGTAATTTCTAACCTGCGTGCTGTGTTAGCTTCATCAGCTTCCAGCCGTTCCTGCATGCATGATCACCCGTTCACTGGCAGCAGACACAAGAGTGAGTAAAAAGCTGTTTCTTTCGAATATGCGCGCTGCAAGTGAGCTCCTTTTAACGACCTGTAACTCATCGTACTGCAGGACGCTCCAGCAATGAACACAAAAATGGCAGTCAACGCTCTTCGATACCAGCTTGAGCATCCGCTGACATCGCACGATGACTCGGAACTGTATCCTGCGCATTCCCAGCAGCCAACTCAAGCTCACCTAGTAAGCATATTCCTTTAGCTTGACCCAACTCGAGCTCCGCCTCACTTCCTTGTTCGATGTAGCAACGGCAACGTCCTCGACGTCCGATTCCGTTGCAAAAAGACTCGCCAACTTCTCCAAGTCGACGTCATCACAGCAATGAAAATGGGATGTTGAAGCACAAAGGTTCGAGTAGTTGGGCGACAGTAGTCTTACGCTTTGGATCATTATTTTTGACGTGTTGGTTGACGCTTTCAGGCTCTCAAGGAGTGGACGACGCTCTTACGGTATTGAGCCATCAAGTTTCAAGTGGATGGGACAAACGAGCGCGTGTGTATTGCAGCAAAGAACTTATTCCAAGCGATGGGATATCTTCCTGATACTACAATGTTGTTTGCTTTGCTATAGATGGAGCTGAGCAAGGCGTGGATCAAGCACTGGGCTCACTGATCACCACAGCTCAAAAACTCAATCTGACCTACAACCACTCGCCGAAAGACCCCAGTCAGACGAGAAGAGCGTAATTGAGACAAGCAATGCGTGCAACGAGCAGTCGATCTCTATTATATAGCAAGTCAAACAGCAACCTCGAACCATTAGGAAAACCGTGGCGCGCTTGTTTCCCATTTATGTGGACTTGTAGTGGGTCAGTCGATAGAGCAGCACACGTCCTCGGGCGTTACCCACCGCGAAGTAGCCGCTGTTCGGGCTGAAATCCATCGACGTGACGTAGTTCAGCGGCGTGTGGGCCGTGGGCCAGTTGGCGAAAACAGTTAGAGATGGCACGTGCACCATCTTGAGCGAGTCCTTGGAGCCCGCGGAAGCCATCGCCAGGATCTCTGACGTCGAGTTGAACTTGAGGTGATCCACCTGGGTGGTCAGGTTCATCAAAGCCTTGCGCGGCTTGGGCTTGGCGGTCAGGCCGGCGTTGTCGTAGATGTTGACGACACCGCTCTTCGAACCCGCAGCGTAGTATTTCGCGCTAGCAGCAAGAGCGTGGTTGCCCAGACTGCCTTCATCGTCGTGGACAAACACACACCGCCGGGTGCGCATATCCCACTTGTAAACCTGTCCGTCCGTGCCTGTGCTGAGCAAGAAGCGGTCGTTCTCGCAGAAGACCGCCGAGGTGACCTCGCCATTCATCTTGAGCGTGCCAATGGACTCGTACGACTTGGCCGAGACCACATCCATGTAGCCATTGCTGCCAATAAACACAATCGTCTCGCCGTTGTCGGACACGACGAATTTCATGCGCTTCCTCTCATTGCGGCCGTAAAGTCCAGGGATCTTGGTGATCTTGGCGGCCTCCATGTCGTACGAGTAGAAGTACTGACGCGGGCCCGTAAGCAGCACGCGCTGTCCACCCAATGTGAACTTGGCGTCCATAATCGGCAGTTCCTTGACGAAGATGTTCTCAATGTTGGCGTTGTTGCTGCCGTCCACCTGGAACAAGTGCAGCGTTTTGTCCAGTCCGGCTGTAAGCAGCAGCTGGCCGTTCGGGTGGAACTGCACCGACTGCACCACAGCATTGGACGGCGCGTGCTGGTTGGCGTCCTTCATACGTGCGAGATCCAGCCTATCCTGCGGCAGAAACTCGCCCGAGGACTCGAGCATCTTGCCCGTGCTACGGATGAGCTCGGCCTCTTCCTCCCCATCGCTGTCATCCGAATCCACTTGATGATCACCCAAAAAGTTCTTGGGGTCAGCCCACGACGTCGCTCCGTGTGCCGACTGGTAGCTGCATCAAAATAATATAAGTTAAATAATAATAATAATAATTGGAGCAGAATGTGCCACGTACAAGGTCTTGAGTCGGCGGTTGAGTTCCTTGCCGTCCACGACCTTGTCGTCCTCGGTCTTGCGCAGTTTGCGCAGCTGCGACTGCTCTTCCAGGTTGACGCGCACGTCTTCATCGTCCTCGTCCACCCACGCGGCCTTGAGCTGCTGCTGCTGCTTTTGCGCCTTAGCCAGCTGCTTGCGCTTGCTCTGGTTCTTGTTCGGCTGCTTGGGCTGGAACACGTCCTTGGCCAGCAGCTTCTCCGCGTCCGAGACGGCCACGGGGGCCGCACGCTTGCCCATGTTTCACTTTCCAAGTCGAAGAGTTTCTATGGCAGGCAAGGGCGGCACCAGTCAAAAGCGGTTGATTGGCTCGCACAAAAGTTTACTTCATAATGTTACTTTATAGGTTGTGAGAAGTAGTAGGAAGGATGAATAGACGTGCGGGCAGGCGACAGCTTTTCTCACCCCTCAGTATTGAAACCGAAGACTTCCTGGCAGGTGATAGAGCACACGTTCGACTTCGCGGCGCCCCCTCCCCCTTCTCCAGAGACCCAAGCAGATCACAGGCAGGTGTCGTGGTCTTATAACCAAGTAGAGAACCCGTCCCCGTTAGATCCCAAGATGATGTGCCCCGCAGCAGTCAGCGTGCAGTCCGCCCACGCCAAGGAGGCCGTGGACTCGCCGCGCGCGTTCTGCACCTCTCCGTCGTCCATCTCGGACTTCAGTCGCGGCGCGACGGGCAAGGCCTCTGCCACAAGCGATAAGGTGGGTTTTATATTTGTTTTTTTCTAGGTTGAGAAAGCGCTGGTTGGGTTTTATTGACGTTTTTTTTTTATTGTAATTTCTGTCAGATGCCTTCTTCGGCTTCACCCAGCGACATCTGCCGGAGCGACGCGGAATCAGGTGATGAGCTTGAGCAGCCTGAGGCTCGGAGCGGTGTGCGTGCTGTGCGTGCGGCGTCCGGTTCCGCTGATATTAATGAGGCTCTTGCGCATCCTGTGAGCAGCTCCCAGTCGCTCAAGCGCAAAGCTGATGAAGAGGGAGATAGGGAGCAGCAAGTGACCAAGAAGATCAAGACAAGGGAACTCACCCCCGCCGAGGCAGACAGTGACTACCTCCCCACTGACACTGAGGAGGACGAGGAGCCCTTCCAGGCTGCCACTGAGTCCCGTGATGATGCTGGCTGTGTTGAACCTGTTGGAATGGATGCCGCTGCTGATGTTGACTGTAGCAGTGAGACGCCGCGTCGCCACAGCCGACGCACACTCTACATCGAGTACTGGAGCCGCACCGACGAGTGCAAGGAGCGTAAGTGGGACCACCTGGACGAGATCAACGAGAAGTACGGCTCGGCCGAGGAGCACATCTTCGACACGACGCTGAAGGGTAGGACTGCGTGTCTGGAACCCAACATGTTTCCCTATGACACCCCTGCAGGCATCGAGCACTGGACGCTGTGGCATGTCAAGGACCTCAACCACGAGCAGGTCAAGCAGTACGTGGAGAACTGGATCGACGCCAACGCGCCACACGTGGAGCGGTGGAACTATGATGACAACCCGGAGCGGTCAATCGATATCTTCCACGTGCACGTGTACTTCCAGGTGGCCGAGGGACTCACCGTGTTGCAGGGCCGCAAGGTGGAGGACCTGGTGCACGAACTGGACTGACTGCCTCCGCTCTCGTGTGCTACAGGGTTTAGGTCGCTCACACCCGCGCGTTCCTTCACCCATATCCAAGTCCGTAAGTTATCCAGATGATGAAAGTGGAGCTTCCTCGCCAGCCCAGGACTCTATTTATGCTGGCAACGACAGGTCATGCTGTCGTGTCGAGCGAGGCAAGAGGGAAGCGGAGCACTGCTGTTCTTCATGTTCCGACTGCTGGTCGCGTACACCTGCGTTGCATCTTCGAACGGTTTAGCATCGCAATACACGTAGTAATTCAGAAACTCGTTCTCTTCTTTGATTGTTGCCCTTGTTTGATGTGTTTGGCTGCAGTATCGAATATATGCAGAGGCAACTTGACACTCAAGCGGTTTGGAAGCATCAAGAACTCCTTCGAATACCCCTCTTTTTGCTGCGGAGTGCTCGTGAAATAGTGGAAACAATTCACCGCCGGATCGTTTCCAAACATCCGACGCGACGGGCAACCTGAATACCCGGAGATGCTAAACGGTCCCCATCAGCACCAAAGCGCATTCTCGGCGGCACCACCAGGACATCCATGGGCTGTACCACACTGCGACCGTATCACTGGGTCGCTCTGAGGAGACCCAGCATCATCAATGACAAAAAGGTGGAGTGGGGCACCAAGCTCCAACCGTAGCAGCCTCACAGTCCAAACTTCATGCAGCCGCTCTCCTTGTGCTGGTCTCCACAGCCCACGCTGCAATACCTCGATCCGCATCGCCGACAGTTATAGTTCGCGAAGAAGCCGCACACGCAACAGAACCTCCTGGCCGGGTGAGTGGATGGTCCCACCGCCGCCGTGAAATAGTTGGGGACCTCGGCGTTCTCGCCATTGCCCAGCTCCTCAAAGACCAACTGGGCCAAGCTCTTGACCTTCCACCTCTTTTTGCTTGACACTGCAACTCTTCTCTTCTTCCTGATGGGTTCCCTGCCAGCTGAAGCTGAAGTTGCACCTTCCTCCTCGTCCACGTAGGCTTCGTCTCCGTCTTGGCCTCCGTCCCCGTCGTCCGCGTCTTCCCCGAAGTTGTCGGCTTCCAGGGCGTCTAGCCGAGCATTGCGCACCTCGTCACGTGTGTCGTCGTCCACTCGCCTCATAGCAGCGCTAAGCCTGTGCGCGCGGCCTGTGGGTGCGACATAACGCTCGTAAGAATGGTATTGAAGAAACATTGCCTTCAATGAGCGGCCTCTAGCGAGAGCTAGGAGATGGGAACTGAGTTACACAGCGGAGACATACCGGAGAGACGCTTCTTCGCAGCCGTATGCCGCCCGCTAGCTGCGGGGGCGCGTGCTGTCGTCGCCAGGATGGTCTCATTCCAGCGCTTCTTGCCGTCGTAGGCCCTCCCCATCGCAGTGTTGCAATGAAAGCGGGCATACAAATTCCAAGTGTACCTAAATCATGTAAGCAAACACTAAGTTGTAGCTTGAAAATAATTCGTGAACACGCCATTGCTGAGCACACTTTTCAACGAAATGCGTTTCTCTATTGACTCGACATCACTTGACTACCATCAAACCATTCGTCCGCTTCAAGCGTTGGCGTTGGTACTTTTTATCCATTGCAAATTCCAGTTCAGGATGAGATGGGGATTGCTCCACCCATGGACCGCTGTTCGTCGACTGTACTCGATCTGCCCGTCGCAACAGAAGACATCGATCCTCTGCCGATGCTATCGGTCTTGAATTCTGCCTCGTCGACGAGGCTATCCAGACCGTGCGTACTGTTCTCCAAGTCACTTGAGAGCTTGTCGAAGAACGAGAACGAGCTCTTCCGGAACGGCATTGACTTGCCGCTGGCGAGGTCACCGAATCGGGACGAATCACTTGAACTCTCGCTCATACGAGCAGGACTGCGAGGAATACTCCCAGCGATGCTGCTCGCGTCACTTGCCTTCCGATGCATGTACTGCAGAACATTCGCCCGCTCTCGCATCGCTTGAGAGCGGTCATCGATGCGCTTCGGATTGCGCAGACGCTTTTGCTGAGCGTAAGTCTCTTCGACGGGAACCGACACGATTCGGCGTATTGGTGGCGGAGCACTGGCGTTGGGTTCATCTGTTGCAAAGTCCACAGAACTAGATCGGCAGTGAACTGGAGAGTAGAGAAGAAGTCCATGAGCCCGTGGGCGTTCCAGCTGATCAGCCGCTGCGATTTCTTCTTGCGCACCTTGCTTCTCGTTCTTCTCATTACCCGAGTGGTTCGAGCTCGTTTCATCCTGCGGATCCAGCGTGAAGGAGGCTGTGTTGACGTAAGAATTGGTGCTTCTCGACAACGTGCTCTGGTCGCTGAACCCACGAGAGGTGCGTCCACTTCCACTTCGAGTGAGCTTTCGGGCTTCATCAAAGTCTGGTTTCTGCGGTGGAACTCCCTCGTACTCGCGTTTGAACGGGTGTTGCGGCAGCATCGGGCCTTGGTCACCTTTCTGGCTCGCCTCTTTAATCGTGGTTTGATACTGGTGAGGCCCCGCGATACCAGGGGATCGGAAAGGGTCCGAATAGGATCGTGATAATGAAGGCTCCTCCAACATTGCCATATCGTCGGTAGGTGTGTGCTTGTGTTCGTTGGATCTTCTTCGATGACCCAGAGAAAACCCATCGATCCCAGCTTCCGATTTCTTTGGCTGTGGGCAAAGCGGCACTGGAGACGAGTCAATGGCGCCACGTAACCACGAGGGGCCTGACCCCGAGTCATTTCTAGAGCCAGGAAACATGCTTTCCGAGCGCTGGTTGCGCCGAAGTCGTTTCTCCGCTTTTTTCTTCTCCTTCTGGGTCTTCATGTCCTTGTGCCACTCCTCAAAGCGCTGAATCCAGGCCAACGGTGAGCGCCCAATCATCTGGGCATCGTCGTCATTGTCTTTCATTGAGCGTCCGTTGGGGGTGCTCTTCGCACTGGAGTTCTGAGTTTTCCTGGGGAGCATGAACGCTGAGCTCTTGCTCCTACGGTCGCGCGTTAGCCCGGGGCCGCGCTCTCCCGCGTCAGATTCATTTGGACTTGTACGTAAGTTTGCGTCAGACTTCATGCGGCGATCTTCAATGTCCCGAGTGCTACTGACGGCGAAACCATCCGTAGAAATCCGACGGATATCTCGCGCACCCCACTGACGGTAACTATCTGCGGAGCCCCAATACTCTTCCTTAAGCTGCAAGACATCAGACAATTGTCAGACTCGGTATCTCCTTCATAGCACAGGCTTAAGCGATTGGACTAACCTGAGGCGCCACCCCTTCGTAATACTCAGTGAAGGTGGGATGGTCTCGTCGGATGGTCTCAGTGTACTCATCAGTCAGATTTCGCTCGAAGGTTCTGTACAGATATACACAATTTAGTTTTGTGCAGTTGAAAAATGCTTGCCTTTCTGCTTCCACGTACCGAGCCAAGCGAGGAGGAATCCGATCCATGTGTCGGAAAATGCCTTGCTTCTTATTGCGGCCGAATATCCGCAATCTTGGCTCCGACCTTGACTCGGAGCTGCGCCGCCCTGCTGTTGAGCTCCGCGCATCGTCAGACTCGACAGTGGAAGCGATAATTCCTGATGCCAATTGCAGGCGGTGATGGGCTCGAAAATCTTCGATTCGACCTCGGATCACACAGTCCTGTTTCTTCGAGACCTTCATCAGTGCTAACGCGTCGATCTCCCCTCTGCCAAGCTGAAGCGTGTCACAGTTAATGAAAGGAAAGCACGAAGAAAAGCGTCAAAATCTTCCGTCCTATACCTCGTTCAGGTGCTTCAGCATGTCCCCGTATGTACGGCATGCCAGGAGTTCCGATTTTGCTTGTTGCAGGAGTGCCAGCGCTACCCTAAAGACAATCTACAGTGTACCGACAAACATATTTGCGTCAGTTGTTAAGGACGCACTCATCACCTTTGCACTAGGACACCAACCTCATCGCCTTGAAGGAAAATGGCGTCCCAGATCTGGAAAGTGACTTCTCTGTCGCATGGGCTGGCGAATAACGTCAAGAACCACTCCGTGCAGGCAAGCGAGAGCTCCATCCCTGAGCCCCCCAGCTCCGCTAAGTGGTCCGAAACCTCTGGATACTGAAGGCGTACGAGATCTGCAAATACATGCTGGTCCACTGCTAACCCCAACTATAAAACAAACAAGCATGCGAATTGTTAGTCATTAGGGCAATAGCAGGCTCCCCTCTCAAGGCACAGCTTACCATTGTCGTGTAGTAATCGTCGGGCACAAGCCGAACAATCGCGATAAGCAAATAGAACGCCTCTTCTTCGCCCAGGTATTGTAGGCTGCGAGCGACAATGTAATTAAGGCCCTGACAATAGCCCAAGCTCGGGTTGTACAGGGAGTACGCGACCAGAACCCGGCGCATCATTCTGGATTTCTCCTCGGTCCATAGCTCTTTGTCCTCGTCGGCCACAGTTCGGTAAAGATCCACATCGATCTGCCGCGTCGCCTCCGTGCTTTCAAATTCCGACGCCAGCATTCGCTCGTATTGACCCTTGTTCTTTCTCATCTCCATTTGGGCGCCGGATGACAGCATCCACAGCTTTCCATGCAGCTCCTCCGGTACGGCGCCGAAATCGCGATCATCACGGATTAAAATTGCTCGAATACGTTCTTCTGTCCTCCAAATGCCATGTGCAAGGGGGCCCATCCCATCCGACGCCGAGGAATCGCCAGCGCGATCTCTTTCTGCTTTTCGCTGCTGCTGATGCTCATACTCGAATAGTAACCGTTGCCAGCGAGACTGCTGCAGCATGCTGACAGCATCCGGTGACTCCAGATCCAGCTCGTCCGCGTCCAAATCGTCGTCGTCGACGAAGACGCCGTGCTCCGACATCGGAGACCAGTCCTGCAGTAGTGCAATTACCAAACAACCCCACGATTTTGCAGAGTGAGTGCCAGAGATACGATAACGGCCATACTAAACACATTAATAAAAAGACGCGTACCGGAGCGTTGATCATGGAGCTGCGTTCATCGATCGAGCGGCGGCTCGACAGGGATACCGCCACCGCCTGCAGGGCGAGGATATTGCTGTACACTGCCGTATACACAACAGCCAACAAAAGTGAGCATCAAGCAGCCCCCCCCCCCCCCCCCTCCAGCAATAGCCAGCTTCACACACCTTTCTCCATGTCCTTGCGCTTGAGCAGCTCGTCCGGCTCGAATAGGTCCTGCCTTGCCACTCCCAGCACCTCACAGGCTCTGGTCATTTTGGAAAATAACGTCGCGAGAATAAATGAAGCCAAACCAGGCAACCAGAACAACAACAAGCACCGTTAGTGCCTCCCCTCCGTTCAGCCATGTCGACAAGTCGACGCCACCCTCAACTCGCCCAACGCACCTAAGGTACTCGAGCACATTGCTCAGCGCATCCACGTCGCCTGTATCATCGGCTTGGGGGCTGCGCACCGGGCTGATCTGGCTCTTCATGCCCAGCGCCTTGTACAATCTGTTGACCAGGAGACACAGCAGCTCACCCGACAGCAGCGCGGCTGGCAGCTCGCCGCGCAGCTTGTCCCCCAGCACCATCTCCATCCAGCGCCGCACAATCTCCCCGTCCTTGCTCATGTTGCGCGTGGGCGAGAGCGTCACGCCCGTTGGGAGCTGCTCGTCCTCCAGCTCCATTGCTGCAGAACTACTTCTGCTGCTGCTGCTGCAGCGCCGAAACTCGACCGAGAAGCGCAAACTGGCGCTCCTGGAGCATGCACTGTGCCCGCTGAGGTCTGGCAGGGAGGCTGGGGCACGTCACTCCGCTCTGTCTGCAGCGAGGAAGCGCCGCCTCGCTCTTGACTTGACTTGACCCTGGCTGAACTGAATACAACTGCCGAAACCTCGGTCCCACGGGATTGGAGTAAAAGCTGGCGAGTTTGGACCAATCCCGTGTCAGACGGTGGCTTGAATGTGGCAGGAATGTACAATCGGTCAGCGTATAGCCAGGGCTGCCCGAACGCTTAGCAATTTCAAGTCACATCGAAGAATGCCTTTTCTGGCATCACGACGAATGGCTACTGTCACCGAACGAGTAGGGCACTGATACGGAGAATAACAGCCTCGGTTGAATGACAATGGTCTCCATTCTCCCTCGGTTGAATGACAAAAAAGTCTCCCCTCGCCAGCAACTTGACGGCAACTGAAGCTTCCCCGCAACGCAAGCATGACGACGAGCAACTCGGGCGCTTCAACAACGCTCGACGAGCAAGCGGAGCCCTGCGCACGCGCACCACCCTCGGACGACGGCGCCGCCACCGCGGAAGACGGCCCTCTGGTCAAGAAGCGCCGCACCAAGAACTTCCAGCTGCGCGAAGACCTGGCCAAGTCGCGCGGCTCCGTGACGGTGCACGTGCCGGCCTTCGAGCCGCTGACCTTCGAGTCGTGGGACGAGTTCATCCAGGCCTGGACGGCCTACACGACGCGCACCAGGACCATGTACAGACGCCGCAGCTCCAGCACCACTTCCTACTGGAACGCCAAGCACAAGTTCAAGAAGTACCCGGTGCCTGAGGACTTCAAGTATGCCACCATGGCCTACTGGTGCACGCACGGCTGCATCCAGCCGTCACGCGGCAACGGCGTCCGCACGCACCTGCACAACCGCTACACGGGCTGCTCGGCCCGCATGACGGCCGACGTGGTGTACGAAGTGGTGGACGGCGAGCCCGGCAAGGTGCGCTGGCTTGTGCGCGTGCGCAACCAGATCTCACAGCACAACCACCGCATCAGTGACGAGATCTACAGCTGCTACACCAACAACAGCTCCGTGCCCGACGAGCTGCTGCTCGGTCCGGAGGCGGCCGAGCTGCAGCACAAGCAGGAGCCGTCGGTGGACGAGACGTCGTACGAGCCGTCCACGAGGATGCTGACGGAGCTGGACCCCATTGGCGTGGATCCTGGTGAGGTGTAAATGTGTTTGGTCGGTTGGTGTGGAGTGACTTACGCTGTTTGGTGGTAGGATTCACGATGAGGCCCTCGCCGGAGTCCACGATGAGCGTCAAGTCGGCTGGCATCGCCGCCGCCGGTGCTGGAGGTATGGGCAACGCTGAGATGAACCGAAAATGTCGTTGCTAACTTGATGCTGGTGAACCTGGTGCAGTTGTCTCGGACTTGCTGGCGAAGGAAGCGCAGGCGAATGAGCGTAAGATGAGCATGGCGACCTCCGAGATGAAGCCGCTGCTTGAGGAGCTCAAGAACACGCCGTCGCGCGTGATTCACAAGCGACTGCAGGATGTGGCGGAGATGGTCGCGCATTTGCAGGAAAAGTGGCACCAAGGTTCGACTCGTTTAAAGCTACTTGTTCATCGTACGCTTGTCTAACTTGTGTTTGTTGTCATTTTTCATCAGACCGCATTGCCGAGGAAGCTGCGCAGGCTCATTCCGTCGTGCCCATTGCCTCATTGGCTGTAGAACAAGCTGCGTCTGCATCCAGCGAAGCGCTCGGCAAGGCGACTGCCAACACCATTTCTTCAATCGCGAGTTTG
Source organism: Phytophthora chlamydospora (assembly GCA_012295415.1). Classification (NCBI taxonomy): domain Eukaryota; phylum Oomycota; class Peronosporomycetes; order Peronosporales; family Peronosporaceae; genus Phytophthora; species Phytophthora chlamydospora. The sequence continues at coordinate 34,065 of JAABLK010000148.1, read as the reverse complement.
CCCCCAGGCGCCGCGTACTACCTGACGCCACGTGTTGAGCAGATCACCACAGAAACGAGTCGGGTCGCCTCTGCGTCTGCCGCCAGTACGGACAGCAGATCGGGCGACGAGGCGAACGCTACAAGTGAGCGTGAACTCCCGGAAAAGAGCGGACAGGTACTTGGAAACCAGCGTGGACCTTCGGAGGCTGTTTAGGCTAGGGGTCTTAGCCCGGCGATGTGGCAGTGCGTAACGAGTTCATTTGCATTTGAATTCACTGTCTTTGAGTCGTGTTGTTTGACTGGGTTTGTGCAAGATCCTTGCCAATTAATATTGATATTTGCAGACTGGTGTTGCACAGATACAGCAACACTTTGGCTTGGTGGTGTCGTGCATTGATCGCGGTATTTCTGTTCGACGGTTTTTCCGGTTGAAGACATGCACAGCATCATGAGCGTCTGGCATGCGAAGGTACAAGCTGGGCCCCACACTAACGTGGACTCCATCTCACCATCGACTCCGTCATGAATAGCGACGGTGATGCCAGCAGCGACACGAGTTGCCCACAGCCGGTTAAAATGCGCTTCTTCGCGAGCAAACTCAACACTGCACCTCTGCATGGGGACGAAGAGCTGACGTGTGATCGCGAGAGAGCCGACGATAACCAGGATGACAGCGAGCTCTACCTCGCTGACGATGACGGGGGAGAGTTTAACGAGCTGGCTGCAGAAACGTCGAGTCTCGCTTCCAGCGACAGCAGCGGCTTTGTATGGAGTGAACAAGGCACAATTACTGCAATGCGCGTGCGACCCATGCTACCGTCGGAGAAGAAGAACGGCTATCGATCAATTGTCGACATGAGCGCGAATAACGACGGCTTGATGGTCAGAATTGTGAATCCGACAGCACTTCCGCCGCTGTCTCGCAGTACACGCTACACGTCGGGTAAACTCCCGCTGATGCAGTCGTCATCAGCAACGGATTCAGTTGATTTCCCAGCTCAGTTTACTCAAGAATTCCGGTTTGACTACAGCTACTGGTCTTTCGATCGCTCACCTGCGCACCAGCTAGCCACGCAAGCCACAATCTACGATGAGCTCGGGGTGCTCGCGCTTCAGACAGTGTTACAGGGCCACAATTGCTCTGTCTTCTCGTACGGTCAACCGGGCGCAGGCAAGACGTACACCATGATGGGGAACAGTGGAGAACGAGAACGAACATCGTTACCTGCAACTGCCAAAGCTAGCAGCAGTAGTGCTGTGGTGGCATCGGATCGACGAGGATTAATTCCTCGAATTTGCGAAGGCCTGTTTGCTGAAGTCGACGAAGGAAAGAAGACTGATGGCTCCTACTCGGTGGTCATGAGTTACGTGGAAATCTACGATGAGCGCGTGTACGACTTGCTCTCTCAAGCCACTATCAAGGTAAGACATGCTCATCTTCATTAATTCTACCAACATCTTACTCATAATTGGCCTTCTTCTTTGTCGTCGACCAGAGATCACTCAAGGTGCGAGAGCATCCAGAAGAAGGTGCTTTTGTTGAGAATTCTCGGCGCGTGCATGTGACGAGCTATACGCAAGTCTTGGAATTGATCGATGAAGGAAATCGCTCACGTTCGATGACCTCCACGCACAACAGTTGTCGGCCACCTCGTTCGCACACGGTACTTATCCTTTCGCTTACACAAAATTCGCCAGGAAGTTCCTCATCGATGTCTGAGACATCGAGGAAAAGCAAAATTTGCTTGGTTGATTTGGCCGGTAGTGAACGTGTAGATCACAATGGGGCAAGTGGATTGCGTCTGCGTGAGGCTGCCAGTGTCAACCGATCGTTAGCTACTCTCGCTGATGTTGTTGGAGCTCTCGCAAAGCGCAAGATCAATCGCTGTGTGGACGGCTCTCAGCTCCAGAAAGCGTTCGTGCCATATCGAAACTCGGTCTTGACAAGGTTGCTGAAGGAGTGTCTTGGTGGACGGGCCAAGACGATTATGATCGGGACCATTAGCCCATGTTGTGCTCACTACGAAGAATCGGTTGCTACTCTGCGGTACATTGAGAGAGCTAGAAGTGTGTACAGTACACCTCGGAATACCAATGGGGACACGAGATTTCTGGACGACGTAAACGAGCTCAAATCGAGTCTCTGTACGTCGGACGATGGCAACATTTCATGCGCGTGCTCTCAAGCTCCAGAGCTTCATAACGACTACCTAGATATTGCATCGTGTGACCCGACGGCAAGCAACGATATTCAATTAGATGAGATGCAATCGGAAGCTTCTAGCAAAGCCAACGCAGATGAAAGAAAGACACCGGTCACAGGTTTGAAACTTGGGCCAAGTAATCTGGGGCAAGCTGCTCGACAGGTGTTGATGAAAAGCGTACATTTGCTGAACCTGGCTGCTATCCGACGCCGCTCACAAACTCTGCAAACGTTTCGCGCCTTGAATCGATGGAGAAAACTGGTGTCTACAGATGCAATAAGAGCACATGATCGAGAAGTGAAACCAGGAACCAGCACACACAACAACCAAGGCTCTCCATCCCAGCGGCCAAATGTCCGAAAAGCAGGGTGTCCTCCGCTGCACACACGATCCCCGACTACTGAGTCAAAGACGCTTGGTCGAGTTCAAGACGTTGTGGCAGCAGTTGTTACAACTGATGCAATTTGCTGCTCGGTGGTGCAGGACTTTTTGTTTCCGCATGATAGGAACGTGTCAAAGGCTTCTTCCTTCCAACGATCGAGTGCAGCAACCTCAACATCCCTGCTGGAACTGTTAGCGTCGAGCTCGGAGTTTGACCGGTCTGATTTTCTCTTCGATCTCGCCGGGGACTGCAGCATGAATGAACAACAGCTGGATGAACCAGCATCGCCAGAAATTTGGTGTTACCAGTATCCTAAAGAGGAGGAAGGCAGCTTCCTCTCTGAATTTGACATGAAAGAGGAGCGACCAGCACTGGAGCGCAACGATGCTTCATCTTTTTTGTCACCTGGGTGCCAGGGTGAAGAGAGTTCCGCCTATTCTGCGCTGTCGCTTTGTGTGGATTCAATCGACTTAGCTCGAAGAGCATTAGGCCCTGGAATGCGTTCCCTACTCTGTCGAGATTCTGTAAGTGGAACTAGTGTGGAGTGCGAGCTGCTTCAGTATCTTGACAAGCGATTTATCGTGATCACTCGGCACCTCGAACAGCTCCTGGTTGGGGCCCAGTTGAAGCCGAGCTCTATGTCGTTGTGGAAGCCATCTGAGTCTCTCTGTGAAGCCCTGGAAACAATGATTGGCGAATTTTGCTTGCAAATTATTGCAAGGCTATGCGATCAGCTCCCAAGTGCCTTGAGTGCTTGTGTAGCCGGCCGACTTCATCTGGAAACACAGCTGGAACATTTCAGCGACCGCCTCAAACGACATCTCCTACCTGAAATGGCAAATAATGGAAATAATTGCGAGGCTACCGAGGATGCCAATGCTGCTTTGCTTGTGGCAACTGAGCTGCTTGTCATGACGGAGAGAATTAAGCTCGTGTGGAACTATACGGGGCACAAGAAACGCGAACGCTTGCTGAAAATGCAAGTACTGGAAGCTGCCGCTATCAACGACAGAAAAATGGCGGCGAAGATTGCTGTACTCGAAGAAAAAAATGCCGAACTATCTGCACGATGTGAAGCGTTTGCAGCAGCGAGTATCGGTCTGAACGATTCATACAAAAACGGACTGGAGTTGAGCAGCACCAAACTTGTAAAGCGAATATCGACAAATCTCGACACTGTGCACTCTGCCATTACGTTGGAACAGCTCGAGCTCGAGTACGATGGAGCATCTACACCTGAAAGCAATCTCGGAGTGAAGTTAGCTGTTGAAATCGCACGGACTCGAGACGTTCAAGCTCGGAATGACGAGTTACTGTGCCGATTTGCAACGCTAAACCGCGCGTTAGCAGCAGCTTCAGCTCGAGTCACCGTGCTCGAGGCAGAAAACGCTCGTCTTGGTAGCCGCTCTGATCTCACTGAACATGATTCGGAAGACAACCCGACCGCGTTGAACGCACTGTGCGATCGTGTGGCGGTGCTTCAAACAAAGCTTCAAAACGCCCGCTACCAGACTTCTGACCTCGAAGATCAAGTTGCCAAACTCCATAGTGATAACCTGGAACAGGACTCTGAGCTGAAAAGTGTAAATGCCCTCTACTCACACGAAAAAGAAGCTCGCACGTCCGTGGAGGCAGAACTAGTTCGTTTGCGAACGAAGGCAGATACAGAGATACAAGAGTTGAGGAATCTACTTTCTGTCACCGATGCACATGCAATGGAGTTACAAGCAGCAGCAGACAAATTGGAAAAGCGATGGCAAACGGTGATGGTGACACTTCTCGACACAGAGAAGAAGAATGCCGGGTTATCCGTAGCGCTTGCCGAAGCGAAAACAGAGTTTCAAAGCGTACTGGAGAGGGCTTGCCGAGCAGAGAGTGAGAGTTTGCAGCACGTGGCTGCAAGCGCAAGTTTGAAAACCAGCTTGACCAACTTGCAAACTCAGAAGGAGTTAGCAGAGATGCTTGCAGAGGATCTCATGTCGAAGCATATTGCCCTCATTGGTCGAGTCTCCCTTCAAGCAGAAGACATTTCGGCATCTAAAAGCCGTGCGTATGCTGATCAACAGCGTCTTCAGGAGCTGAAGATGCAGTTTGCAATGGTAACACAAGAAAAAAACGAGCACATACTCTTGCTTTCTCAGACCGAAGAAGCGCTGGCAAGTGCGCTTGGTCGTGAAAACGCTCTCCAATCTCAGCTGAAAGCGTCATCTGCGAGCGAGTTGAATGAAGCGAATCGCCTGAGAGGGGAACTTCACGAGGCAACCGTTGAAATCGCTTCGTTGCGCGAAGAACTGACCGAACTACTTGACCACTCAACGTTGCAGAGCACAACGATTGAAGCGCTGGAGTTGGAGCAGTCTCAAATGTTGGAAAAGGTCCGTGAGTTGGAGATAAAGCGTGACGAGGCAGCGCTTCAGTGTCAAGTCGAGCAAGATGCGTCGGAACAGAAGGAACGAACGCATCAAGTCGCTGCTCTCCATGCTCAAGACTGTGAAGAAAATCTGTCACGACTGGAGAGACAGCAAGAGATTCAGCGGCAAGAGAGTATGGCGCAAGAGAGTATGGCTGTGCACAAAACCCTGCAACGCCGAACAGAAGCATTTCTCAAACTACAGACTCAGCAGCACTCAATCAAGATGAACTACTGCAGCACGATACGAGACCTCAAGGACCAACTTGAGACTCTCTCAGCTGCATCTCGTGCGTCTGATGAGAAATTGGCAGCGAAAACGCGCGAAATGGAAGCTGCTCGTGCATTAACTGAAGCCCAGATTTTGAAGCTCATTGAGCAAGCACGTGCATCGAAATCAGTGGCTCTGGAACGAGGAGATATCGCGCGCAACTTGGCGACGCAGCTGCAAGAAGGCCGATTGGAACTCGCCGCGAGCACTCGAAGATGGATCCGAGCGGAAACAGAAAGTGGGCTGCTACGAGTTTGCATTGCCCACTTGAAGCGTTTCCTCACAGAATCGAAAGAAATGTGTATGATGCAGCTTGCCGACGTAGAATCAGCTCATCTGGAAAAAGGCTGCTGTCAGCTCTCAACTTCGGTCTCAAGTGACATTGAGTTAGCGGTAAATGAAGACATGAGAAGCGTGGACGCCTGGTTTGACGAAGTGATTTCTGGAAACCAGACTACGGCTGAATTTTTATCTGCTCTACCGACGGCAGAGTCTGCAATCGCCAAGGAGAGCGCAAAAACTCGAGACGAGGACTACGCAGCACGATCGTCGCTGTTGAAGACATTGACGGATCTGAGTGCACTTACGACTGAACTGCTAGTTGTTTGCGAGAGCACGTCTGATCCTGTTAGTCAATCCAACATTTCATCCGCCCAAAAAGCTGCTCACAACCCCGAGCAAAATGACACGAGGGAAGACGTGGATCTACCACCAAACAATTCCAGTGAAGCAATCTCGTGCAACAAGGAAGGTGACGAACCGCAAATTCAAGCTAGGCGACAGGAGAAGGTGCCGTGTGAAGTTGGCCAGCTAAGGTATGTTTTCGGTCATAACTTGTGTGCTCTATCGCAGAATATCGAAGCTAACGCTCTGTTTCGTGGCTCTGGCCGTAGAAAAATCGTGGTGAAGCTGAAAGAGGCGCTAGACGCAAAAGATGACATGCTGCTGTATCTAGACGGGAAAGTGAGACGCCTGGAGCAGCTCGCACAATAGTGAACACTTGTTAGCAATCGTCGAGTCTAATATATTCGTGGTAATACGACCCAACGTTTGCTACGTCAATACCCGGTTGCTCCGTTGAGGTACGCAAGAAGGATTCTTCTCGCTCTCACTCTTCTCTCGAAGCATGCTGTGTTTTAGTCCAAAGCGAAAATTCAACTTAACCACTATCGTCATATTTCACATTAGTTCTTTCCAACTTCCAACATGAAAGTGGTAAGGCTCCTCGACTTGCTCTCGTCGCCCCTCCCAGCTCTCCCAGGGCGCCCCCACCGCCACATCTAGCTTCTCCAAGTAGCCCTAGACATCCTCTATCTCACTTTCTATTTTATTTTCCCTACGATGCCGTCTAGATCCAGTTAGGCGGCGCGAACGATGGACTTTGCCACTTTTTGAGTCTCGGCGGCTTCGAGATGCTCCTGGACTGCGGCGTCAAGATGCAGTCGCTGCGTCGCGAGACCCCATCAGACGGAAGTTCTGTCTACCATTTGCAGCTGCCGGCGCTGAGCTCCGTGGACGTGGCAGCGCTGGACGTGGTGTTGCTTTCCAACCACCTGACGCTGCTGGCTTTGCCCCTGTTGACGGAGGTGCTGGGCTTCAAGGGCAAGGTGTACGCCACTCAATTAGCTCTGGACTTCGGCCGGCTCTTCCTGGAGGAGATTGCGGCTCTGGCCGATGGCGACGACGCTGCGGTGCTCGCCTTTGATGGGATGGACAAGGAACTGCCCATGTTCACGCTGAAAGAGATCGAGAAGAGCTGCAGGAAAGTCATATGTGTGGAGTACAGCGAAGTGGTGCCACTAGCCTACGGAGTGCAGGTGACGGCGCTCAGCTCGGGCTTCAGTTTGGGGGCGAGCATTTGGCTCGTCGAAGGGCCGAATGATCGACTGGCGTACGTGGCGGCGGCATCGGGGGACTATAACCGCCACCCGAAAGAGCTGGACTTGCTGCCACTGGTGGACTGTGAGACGCTGCTGCTGACAGACTTGAAGCCGGATAGGGATCCCCATGCGAATACGGAGAGGATGGTGGAGCACGTACTTAGTGGCGTGAGTCGCGTGCTTGAACGCGGAGGAGTGTGCATCGTGCCGACGTCGCCGTGCGGCGTGATGTTCGACCTGGTGGAAGCGGTGTACGCGGCCTGCCTGCACAACAAGCAAAATGTCCCCATGTACTTCATCTCGGACCATGCGTCGCGCGTGATGGAGCTGACGCAACTTGGAGCCGAGTGGCTGTGCGAGAAGAAGATCGAGAAGCTTTACGCTGGCGAAGACGCGTTCCTGCACGAGTCTCTACTGAAACGTAACGTTTTCCACGCCGTCGCTGACATTTCAGCAGCGACTGCAGCAACGTTCCAGGTGCGCCAAGCGTTCTTTCGCGGCTTCTACTGGAGGGTTGTTTTAACTTGTATGCCCGTCTACGTAGAATGGAAGCATCCTGTTCGTCGGTCACCCATCGCTCAAGTTTGGACGTGCGCCAGAGCTGATTCAAATGCTCGGAAACGAAAGTCGAAATGCTGTTCTTCTGATCGGTACGTCAAAGCGGTGGCCTTGAAATAATACGCAGATCTAATCCAGTTTTCTTTATAGATCCAGCAGTCGATGCTACCGAAGCATTTGGCCCATTCCAAAATCTGCAGATTGAGAAGATTGCGTGCCCGATCGACCCACGATTGAGCTGTGGCGACGCCAACCAGTTCATCGCCCGCTGTTGCCCGCACAATTTGATTGTCCCATACGAGTATACAATCGCCCCAACGTCGGAAGGGGCCGAACTATCCTCGCACTTTTCACGAGTTCTCCCGCTTCATGAACTGACTGCGGCGAAAACGAAGGCGGAGTTGCTGACATTCCCAATGAAGCAGTTCGAACCCATTGTGATCGAAAAGACCTCGAAGTATTTGGACGGAAGGCTCGATCCTAAGGTACGCGTTGCGTTCTCTCTATGTTCAGTGCACGAAGCGAGGGCTAATTGAATGCACGTGATTTGATACGTTGTAGCTCGCAACGCAAGTCACAATCACTGAGGTAAACGGAAAAGCTGCGGCCTGTGTAAACGGCGTGCTCAACGTAAAACGAAAAACTTTTGTGCTGGAGCCACCTCCGGTCGCTCCTACCGTGCTTTCAACCTCCGACGTGAACGATGATTCCAAGCCGAAGAGCTCAGGAAAACGCAAGGTGTCAGCGATTTCAGACTCGGATACCAGCAGCAGTCTTCAGAGTATCGACTACAAGGAAAAGAGTAACCTCTTGTTGGGCCAAGTGGATGAAGACAAACTGATGAAGCAGGTGAAAACGGTACGAAGCGCTTCTCGCTCCTCGGATATCAATCGCAGGCGAACTAACGGATTTTTTCTCCGTGTTGGGCATTGCGCAGCACGACCCACAAGCCCAGGTGTACATTTCACAAGGTCAGGGAGACGCTGATGTGTTCATGAGCATCCCATCTCTTGACGCCCGTATCACGTTGTGGAAAGAGACTGGCAAGACGCTCGTCGAGACGGAGAAGGAAGATGCTCGTGCCTTGCTGACTTCGTTCATCCTCGCGCAGCTGGTAGTGATCACACAAGGCTAGAGGAGGGAGCAGCTGCCGATTTGAGTGTGCCTAACGTTGTTGCGCAGAATATATAGCATCCATATCCAGCACGAACGCGAGCGTTTTTGCCTTGTAGCATGTTGAAGGAACCGAGCGTATTTTTGGGCTGACTGTGTTGGTTCAGCTTCGCCCCGTTCCTTCCAGACGGAGCAGCGTGAGAGCGACGAGTAGGGAAGATGGAGCGCGTGGAAGATGGCTCCAGCTTGAACGTCATCCCTCCCATGTTTCACGCTGGTACGGAGTGGTTTGGCCAACGATTCTGGGGACGTCTCACTGATGCTGGAATTGATTTGATGTAGGGATCTCCAACAAGTTCACGAAGCGCCATCTCAGCAACTTCCGTGACACAACGCTGACGGCAGCGTCCGCGGCAAAGCAACGGGCCGAACGGAAGCTGGAACGTCAAGCGGATGCAATTGAGAAACAGCAGCAGAAAATTGACAATGAGGTGGGAGATGTCTGTAATTTCCTTCCTGCCTGAATTAAGTTTCTCATGAATAGTGTGTTTGGCTTCCGTGCATTGAACAGATGAAAAAACTCTCCGAGATTACTCAAAATCTACATCGCCAGCAGCTTCGAGAGGCGACGCGTCTTCAGAATCGACTAAACTATGCGGCGTCAATGATCCAAGCTGCCTATCGACGTCATTTGTTGTACGTAAACCAAGTGAAGAGTGACGCCGCGGTTTGCATCCAGACTTTGTCGCGTGGATTTCTCTCTCGGCGCTTGTACTGGAATTTACGGCTGGAGCGCGAAGTTTGTCTGCAAAACCACTCCTCGGTTACCATTTCGAGGTGTATGCGCAAGTTCGCAGCGAGAAACATCCGAGCTAGGGAGATTGAGCTCAGATTTTGGGCGGCATGCACCATCCAAGGTATCGCTCGGATGACAGCTGCTGGAAAACTCGTCCAGGAGCAACGACGGCGACAACAGGAGGCTGAGCGACAGCATCGAGCTGCGCTTGTGATACAGAGCAATGCGCGGAGCTTCATGACACGCCTCATTTATTTGGATGTGCTCTACCTAATTTGCCGGATCCAGGCGGCGATGCGGGGGTGCCTAGTTCGAAGGCAGTTGAGGTGGCTACGAGCTTCAGATGTGGAGGGGATCTCAAAGCTACAGGCTCATGTTCGAGGACTTCTAGTGCGACGAAGAGTGATTTTCTGGCGAGGTAATGGTAGCAGCAGGACTTCTCCTTTGCCAAGCAGCCGATCCAGTAGTGAATCGGTCGGGAAAGTGGACCAGGCGATTCAGGCAGACTTCGGGATCTCCAACCGAAAGTGTAATGAAGTTCGAGGTCATTTCGAGCCAGGTATTCGCACAGCACGGGCGGCGTCCTTCTCGTTTGAAGCGGATGATACATTGGTAAAGAGCGGGGCTGAACGCCATCTTGCTCGATCTTCGACAGGTTTGGGGTGGCAGCAAACTGTCGAGCCTGCTATCAAGAGATCGTACTGGTTGCCAGCAGGGGCAAGCTTTGATCGACGCTTGCCAGTGTTACCAGTGCCGAAGCGTATGATGGCACTTGAACGTACCAGCGGAGACACTGGAGATCCGCTCGGTAATGACGACCTGCGGCTCATCAACCAAAGCTGGACACCCAAGAAGCGTCCGCATCAAAAGCCCTGCCCTGTTCGACTGAGTCCCGTGGTGATTCCATCGGTCAGAAACGAAGTGAATGATCTGAACTCGGATGAAGTTAAATTTCTGGAGGAAATGACGTTAGAACAAGAGGAACGTCTTCGTCGCCAGGAAAAGCTCAAGCAAAAGTTACAGCTCCGAAGGAGCCAAGAAAAGCGGCAACAGGAATACGAGCTCAAACTCAAGCGAGAAGCGGAGGTACAGCAACATTGTTTTGGTGGTATCGAGGTGTTGCACGTATCACTAACATTTCATGTCTCTTGAAACAACAGAGTGAAACCAACGAGCGCAAATTGATGGAGCGCGAGGAAAAGGCGATCCGTCTCCAGCTCAAGATACTTCGTCGACGATCAAAGGAAGGAAAGATCCGCCAGGTGACGGTCGATCAGCGCCGCGAAGAACGAGAACGATTAGCCATGGCACGGGAGGAACGGCACGTTCGGCTGCACATCAAGTTTTGTGCTCGCCAGTTGATCAAAAAGCGACAACAGCTCGCTACGGCGTCGACAACAGCAAGTGAAACGGAGTCTCAGCCTCCATCGACCAGTTCCAGTCGAAATGAAGGCCACTCACGTCGAAGATCCAAATCTCGCAAAAGCTCGGCCATGTCCAAGAATGGAGACGATGCCAGCGGCGAGGACGATGGTGACATGTCGTTCCTCGATATCGACTTCACCATACCAGCCTCGATGAAGTCACGCAAGCAACTTGGGAATAATACAGGAGCCATACACTCAAAGAAGCTTCGCGTTGGCTCTAAAGCTCCTGCGAAGACGAAGAAAAGACCAGTCGGAGGAAAGAGTAAGAAGCACATCATTACCATGACCAAAGTGGAGACTTCACTGAGCCAAGTTGACGCACAAGACCAAGACGATTGTGGATACGGCGACGAATTCGACGACGTGGTAGACGAAGCAGCACTTAGCCACCTTATCTGTTGAAGACAGGGAGGAAACAACTTGGAAGAAAAAATAATCAAACAAACCAATGAGAACGCAACTGTGCTCGAAAATGAAAAGCCACGCGCTTTGTGGCTCATTCAAATGAGTTCAACCTTGTTCTGGATTCTACGCGTCAGTGTCTGTGCGACGGAATAGGTAGAGGTATCCAGCGCCGAGCGGAGGCTCCTCCGAGACGGCCACCTTGTCGTCGTTGAAGATAATCCAGCGGCCATCCTTCTTCATGTGGCAGACGTAGTGTCCTGAGTTGGTGTTCTTGCCGACGTGGCTGACAAAGCCCACAAGAGAGTACTCGCCGACAGTCTCACTATCCAAACGCTTGGCAGATCCGGAATCACCAGAGGTTGCTGCTGCTGCCGTTGATTCGCTCTCGCATTGAGCAACAGCACCATCCAGATCGTCCATGTGGCTGAACAGCCACTCCGCGGCGCGGTCGGGGTTGTTGTCCGTTTGCTTGAGTGCACACTTGGCGTGTGGCTCCGCGAACCCCATGGCCATCAGGTTCGACACGTGCTCCATGTTGACCGAGTCGCCGTCAGCCTTGGGTGCGGAATCTGCAGGAGCAGGCGGATCGTTAAAGTCCGGGTCTTCCATGTGACTGAAGATCCACTCCATAGCCGCTTCAGCATTGGAGTTGCCAGTAGCAATGGCTGCACGCTTGCAGCCATTCTCCGAGAACCCCATCGACACAAGTTGAGCCACAAGAACGTCATCTGCGGCATCTGGCGCGGCGCTAGTGGCACTTTCACTCGCTGGACCAGCAGCAGGCGCCTCCGGCAGTTCCTCCTCGCCATCAACCAGACCCGTCGACACGAACCGGCTCAACGAAAGCTTCTCGGGGACCTCAACTTCGACTTCCAGCTTTTTTGGCGTCCAGTCTTCAGCCACGTAAAAGCGCCTCATTTGCACCAGCAAATAACGCGGGAAGGAGCGAAAGCGAACGGTCTTCTGCGCCTGACCTTTCTTGCCAGTAGCTGGGGACAAGAAATCTTCAATGACTTCGGGCGCCAATGTCTTCTCAACACACGCTTCGAACGGTACGTTAGGAATCACGCGAACTTCCTGATCCTTCGTCTCCGCCTTCTCGTTGTCTGCAAGACGCTGGCGCTTCTGTTCAAGCACCTGGTAGGCGCTCACTTGCGTGGCGTTGGTTGCAGCCTCCAGAGGAATCTGCAGTTGAAACAGCATATCATCACGCGGCACATATTTCACCTTGTTCGAGGCCACGCACTGCACACGGTCTTCCAGCTTGAACTTGAACAAGTTGGCAGTAGGCAACTCGGCGCTACTGGCGCTGTCTCCTGCAATAAGCGACCCCAAACGGCTCGCACCAACACGCTCAGCACGCGTCATGAAGTCGAGCAGATACTGAAGGTATTCAACAGCATCTTGCTGCTGCCCCGTAGAGAAATCGGGGTGCCCCTTGCCTACAAGGCCGCGGAACGTAATCGGTCGCAGTTCCAGATTGTGAAGATAGTCCTCTTCCACCTCCTTATCGGTGTCCGTGGGCGACAAGAACTGCTTCTTATAGCGGTCTGTCAGCGCCGCGCGCGTAAGTTTGGCAAACTGCGCGGCGAAGTCGTCCACAGGCAGGGTCGACGGTGTATCCGCCGTGGCGAAGATCTTGTCCGCGGCCTTGAAATACCGCTCCTTCACCTCGGGTAGCGCCAGCAGCAGCTGTAGCACCGAGTTCATGTAGCAACTGTTGCCCAAGTTCTTGAATCCCATGTATCCAGCTCCCGAGACCGGCACCAGCTTCTTCCCAGCCTCCGTGACAGCATCAAACTCATACGACAGATTGAGCCCCACCTGGAGCTCATTCATCGACTTGTCCGTCTTGCGTAGGTTGTTCACATTGATCCCAAAATGCTCCAAATGCTTCGCCAGCAGTGGGTTCTTCACCATGTCGTCTTCATCCGGCGCGTAGCTGTACACATCTCCTCCTTCGGCCGTAATCGTCCCAAGTTTCACCGACAGCGGGTAAATGCCGCCCGTCTCCGTGAAATGCGTCAAGGCCGCGCCACAGCCGCCCGATCCGTCCCAGTTCTGCCTTCCACAGCCAATGTAGCCATCTGACAAATTGAGCCACAGGTTCTCCTGCTTGTCACAGTCTGGGTTTTGGCACTTCCAGGCCGAAGGATTGGATGCAATATGAGGAGGAGATGGGACCTGCTCCAGGTGATCGGCGTACTTGGTGGGCTTGAGCTCCTCCTGCCAGGACGCCACTTCTTCAGTGACCGTGTTGCCTGCATGGTTCAGTACAGCTTCAGCAGCTTCTTTCAGCTCAGAAGGGAGGCTAGGAGAGTCCAGAGCCACTTCGGCAAGTTCCTGCTGCCCGTCACCCAAGAGAACAATACTGTAGATCTTCTTCAGCTCGAACTTGTCCTCCAAGTTGACTGCGAAGCCCCCGGCGCCGCCAATAGCGAGCTTGGTGGGAGTTTCCTCGGCGCTCGCAGAGGTCATGGGCTTGGGGATGCGCTTGTGCTGCTGGTGCAGATAAATGGCGGCCCCAATGGCGTCGGATTTCGCGTCAAGAAGCCCATTCCGGTCGTAAGGGAGAGAGGATTTGCCGTACGAGAGGAAGCTGCGCAGATTCGTGTAGAGCCCCGAAGAGGAGAGCGGGGAGTCGAAGGACAGCACGCACTCATCGCGGTACACGCGGTCGGACGCGCGTGCCACGCGCACATGGGAAGCCGCGGACTGGAGACGTAAAGAGACCTCGGCCATGATGGAGAGATTCCTTTTTGAGTTTTTGGGATAGATCTCTTTTTGGGAAAGATCACGAAAGAAATACAATTTGGTGTACACATACATAAACCCAAGACACTTCCTTCAACATGGGATGTCGAATTCAAGCTTTGTTTTACTTGTTACTAGTTTCTCTCGTCTCTTGCAGGTGCATCTTGAAAAAAATGCCGACAGATTAGTGGCACTTACTTCAGCATGGCAGTCGTTGCCGTGGTTGGAGTGGTGGGGGTCATGCCCCCTTCAGAGCTAAGCGCCGCCATCTCGTCCTGCGCGCGACGCAGCACCTTTTGCGCATTGGCCGTGATGGCCGACTTGGTCGGATCGCCGTTGAAAATGCGCGAGTTGTTCACGATGAGCTCGAGATCCTTCACAAATTCGCGCATCGAATCATACTCTTGCGCCTCGATCTTGCGACGGATTGAGCTCAAGTCCATGGGCTGCTTGACGATCTGGTAGTAGTTGCGGACGGTGTCGGCGTCCACTGGCACGCGGAAAAGCTCACTCTCTGGCATGTCCAGCAAACGCTGGACAACCACTTCCAGCGCGTTGTTCAGGTGCTCAACGGGCATACGCGAGCGACTCTGCTTGATAGCTCCTTTGGCATACGGACGCTTGTACAGCTCCGCTTGCTCGCGTACCTCCATCTCGCGCTTGCGTTTCTTCTCTGCGTGATGCTTGCGCGCGCCCTCGCGCAGCTCCGCCAGGTTCACGGTGATCTTGGTGGACGAATCGCCACTACTGACCACGGGATTCTTCTTCATCTTCAATTTCAGCGGTTCGGCGAGCATGGCGTTCGCCTGCTTCTCTGAGAATGAGCCCGATTTCTTGTTACGTGCTTCATCAGCCATGTACAGCGGGCAGCTGCGGTTCGTACGCATGTGGCCAACCTGCAGACACTGCGTACAGCGAATGACGCTCTTGCCACTTGCATCATCGCCGTCGCTACCGTCAGCGTCCTCACCTGCGTCACCCTTCTTCAGCATCTCCTGGTACCCTTTGTTCTGAGCTTCAGTCTTCTGCAACTGCTTCAGTTCCTCTTGTAGCTGCTTGCGCCGCTTCGCTTTGTCCAGTAAGCTCTGGCTGGTACCGTCATCTTCCAGTGCCAGCATCCGTTTCCGCTTACGCAGCTGGTTGCGTTCATCGGCCTTTAGCTGGCGATCCTTGCGCTGCTGCATCGCACGGAAGCGCGCCACTTGTTTATCGTCGACGACAAACTGAATTCGGACGGTCTCGCTGCCATCCTCCTCGATAGTCCGCACCACGCGCTTGAGAACCTTTCTCCCCGGAACCTTCTTTGAAGCACTGGGCGGTTCTGACGGGACTGGCGTACGACTGCCATGAGTTGGCGAGGACACCCGCGACAACTGGCCCGTGGGCGTTGCCAAGGCAGATGACACGGCCGATTCACCGCGAGACATCATGTTTGATCGTGCGCCGAAGCCAGACACCGATGAAATGCCACTCGCTCCAGAGCCACCTTCTCGAATTCCACTTGCACGCAACTGATTTCTAAGACGGTTTGTATCGACGTCAGGACGACGCACTGCGCTCGTCGGTTTGGCGCTAGCGCTTGGGCCATGATCCTCGTTCATCTCTTCCATCAGGCGTCGCAGCTCGACCGCGTCTTCCCGCTCTGCAAGCACCTCTTTGGACCGGTTGAGACCTCCACCACCACTGCGGAACAAGTTCTTCGGTCCGCGTTTCGTGTCCGTGCCTCCCAAGATGTCGGCTTCCACATCAGCCCCCAGCTCGTCAAGTTCGTCATCTCCGTCCGACTCTTCATCCGACGAGAAAGTGGTCTTCGCCGAGCTAAGCACGTCCATTTGTCGCTCATAGATCACATCACACTTCTTGCGGTACTCTTGCTGCTGCGCAGAGAGTGACTTGCGCGCTCCGCGTGCGAATTTGCTCAAACTACCAGCCACACCATGGGCTGTTGCTCGACTACTGAGCTCACGCACCATGTGAATTCGGTCCCAACGGCGCAGTTTCTTAATGTCTGCGTCAGCCAGACCCAGATTGCGCAGCACATCGCCAGCCTCTTTCATCTTGAGCTTGCGCAGATCGGCAGTCGTGCCCGTGACCGCAGCCACGGCCTTTTGCACAGCTGCAGTCTCCGCACTAATCTTGCTCTCTGCTGGTGCGGCGTCTTCCTCTCCGTCTTTCTTCTTGGCTCGAGACTGTGGCACACGGACGAAACTAAAGCCTTCACCACGACCAGTAGGGTCACCGATACCACCAAGTTGAAGCATTCCTGAGCCTTTACCCTGAAGGTGGCACTCGACGTAGTTGTTCGTCAGGTTCCACGGCGTAAGCTGGAGCTGCTCGTTAATGTACCGAGCAACTTGGATGTCTTTCTCGAGCTTTCGCACCACAGGGTCTTTCTTCCACAACTCGGACTGCGCCTTCTCTCGGGCACGCCTCTCCAGGTTGGCTGGCACCAGACGTGTAGACAACGTGTTCTTGCGTAACTCCAGACGGCGGATCAAATGATTGATTGCTCCATTCACACCAGACGGCGTGAACAGCTTGGTCAGTCCAATATCCAGCAGCCGCCTGTGGCCAGACATCATGCTTTCGTAAAGACACACACTTTCCGGCGGAATACTCGCACGAATCTCCTCCTCGCTTTGTAATTGGGAAGTAGGCTTCTTCTTCCACCAGCCGGAATCATTACCACCACGCTCGAAGGTCGCCACCTCCTTCATACGCTTGCGGATAGCTGTGCCTGATTGATTCGGGAAAGCACGAGCAATATCCTCAATCTTCAGGCGTTCGCCATCGCTCGCTTTCTTGAACAGGCGAAGGATGTGGAACGACATGTACGGGCGGATGAACTCATTCGCGCTTCGAGAGTTAGGAGCTGGCACTTCAATCTGGGGTTCAATTTGCCCTGCGACAAAAACCTCCGGCAGCTCCATGATGTACACCGTAGTCTTCGGTGCTCCCAGACCACCCGACTTGTCTGCTGCACCAGCCTTCTTGCCCTTCGTCACCGAGCGGCACAGAAGAAAGATATCTCCGTTGTTGCGCTCGCGAGCGTCCGGATTCGCAGCAAACGGAATCGTCGGCTTGTGAGGGAAAATTGGCACCTTGTAAAGCTTCGAGTTCAGTGATGTCACCACTCGCCCAGGAGGAATGTCGCCGACGAATGGAGACTCGTCGTGGTCACCAAGCGTAATGACTTGGCCCATCTTCATGTCCGGAGGCTTTGGACGCGTTTTACGAACCTTCTTCTTACCCAATATGCCCAATCCCGCAGACGCATCCTCTGGTGGGCGCCAGTAGTGTAAGATGCGGGCCGCCATACCAGGATTCGACAGCATCGGCGGGTGCTGCTCTGTGTACTCGATGAGAATCAGCTTGCCGCCAGCCGTCGGGCTCAAGTCTGAGCTCTTCTTAATTTGTGTAACCATAGCACTCTCCTCTTGTGGAGCCAGCTTCGCGGCACCTGGGGGTGGCGGCAAGAACTGCAGTCGCTCGTTGATTTTGAATCTTCCACGCGGTCGGTGGAAATCGCGCAGCTTGGTTTTTGGCAGTTCTGGTTTCGTGAGTGAAAGCTTCATTGCCGGCAGCGAATGGTGCACGTAGCCGATGTTCTTCACCACACGCGTGTCCTTGGACTTTTTGCCGCTACCTTCAGTGCCCAATCGGCCTTCAGCTGTCTCCTCACCGAACTCGAGGTTGCCCATAACCTCATCAATACGCTGTTTCTTCTCAATGCGCTGTTTGTCCAACTGCGCTAAGCGCTGCTCTGCAGCACCTAACTTTCTCTCTGGAATGCGCAAGGTCGGTCGGACATCCTCCATCTCGGGAACCGAGTAAATGAGCGACGCATCGTTATCATCTAACACGAGCTTGCTCTCCGGCATCTCCTGCGTGGACTTCCAGCCAATGGCCGCCACCCACGAGTCGTCCTGCAGCTCTTTGTTCAGCGGACACGGGAGCTTCTCCGTCTTCGCGCTCTCATCACTCGTTCCATTCGCAGCATTCTCCCCATGTTTCTTCTCCTTCACGACACCTTCGAGCTCCCAACGGTAGTTGCGCGGCTTGGTCATATCAAACTGATCTCCACTAAACGCCGCCGACAGTACTGCTGTATCCCCCTGTCCAGCACTCGCCGCACGCAACTCCTTATACGTCTGCACACCTGTCAGCGTCCCCCTCTCACTCTTTTTCTCCGCATTTTTCGTCCAGCCACCTTTATTGGCTGCCTTCTCTTTCGTCTTTACGACCTTCACTCCTCCCGCCGAGTCCTCCACCTCAACGCCTCCTTCTTCGTCGTCCGTCGGCCTTGTCTTGGCCGCAGTAGCGAAATCAATTCCCCAGATAATATTCTCCTCCCACGGCAGCTGCTGTACTTTGTGGTACTGTGCGTCAGTCTCTTCTTCATCCTCCGAGTCTGTCAGGCCAATGGGTCGCCCGCCTGTGGCCGCCATCGTGACGAACGGCGTGGCTGATGACGCCAGGAAGCGCCGCATGGGCTTTCCCTTGGCCTCTGTCGCCCGAGGAGGATGGGACTGCATGCTCTGCTCCCTGCCGGCCGCATTCTCGGCACCTCCGGCCTCCTGCGTCGTCAGCAGCTGCTGCAGCTGGTCGGGCGCGAACCTAGCGGCGGCGGCGTCGTTTGCAGCGCTCTGTGCCGCCTGCTCCGTCTTGCGCTGCTCTGTAACCTCTTCCAGCTCCTTCTCCAGCGAGCGAAGCGTCTCAAACACCTCCGAGTCGCGCGAGGAGCGCTGGTAAAGCGCAGCAAAGTCCACAGGCTGGGGACGGGAGCTGTCGGCCTTGTTACTAGATGAGGACGCGTCCGATGGAGGTGCGCGCGGTGTCAGCGGGTTCGCAGAAGAAGGAGCTTCGCGTAGCATCGAAGTTGGAGCCTCGGGGCACCCCGTGGGGCTCAGTAGAGCGTGCTCTAGCGGCGCGGAAGCCAACATCACCCCCTCTTGTTGGGTTGGCGCCATGTTGCCGACTGACGCCAATGAGAAACGTGATGGTTGTGCGAATGTTGTTTGAAGGAATTGAGCCTGACCAAAAGCCGCAAATAGCACACAAAGTGGTCCACATCAAGTCACAATGACACAAAGTGGTCCACATCAAGTCACAATGACACAAATGTAGCTATACCAGCGATTGGCCAAAATTAAGCCTAAAAAGTGCACTTCGGTGATGAACCGGCTGAAGCTGGATGAGACGGCGCTGGACCTGTTCGCGCGGCGGCCCGCACGCAGCTTCTCGACGGGTTTGGGCTTCCTCGACGCGGCGACAACAAGAAGAGACGGAGAGGAAGCTGGGTACCGACCGCGGCAGGTGGTGGAGCTCTGTGGCGCGAGCGACACGCCCAAGGCGCTCGTGCTGGAGCACGTTGTGGCCTCGTTCGTCACCAGAAGCTGCGCATCCAGCGACCAGCCCCCAAAGGAGCGGGTTTTCGTCTTCGACCATGAAGGCCAAGTGTCGGCAAGCAGATTGGCTGGTCTCGTGGCCAGCAGATTGGTCGGTAGCAAGCGGCAGGACGCGGTGCACGAGGTGTTAGGGAGAGTGCAGACCTGCTGCTGTCGCGACTCGTTCCAGTGGCTCGCGACGCTCAATCATATTCATTTCCAGCTGCTAGAGGCGGCGACGGCTCGTACGTTGCAGTGGAGATGGACTGGATGGGTGGAGATGTGGGCTAATGTTTATTTGGTGGTGAAGCTTTGATGCTCGTGTTCAACTGTGTGGGGTCCTTCCATGCTATAGACAAGGTGACGGCGAAGAGATGGCTTAGTAGTTTTGTGCTTGGTTAGCTGATGGGTTATTGCTGTGCTGGTTGTAGATGACAGCGAAGAGCGTGGGGGATGGGCTGGCGCTGTCGGAGCAAGTATTTATTCTTCTCAAGCAGTTCATCCGGCACCACTCGCCGATCATTTTTGCCGCCAAGGAGACCACGAGTATGTATTTATGTGCGGTGTTTGCTATCATCGTTTTTGTGGGTCGCTAAGTGAAACGTTTGTGTTTCGTTGCAGAGAGCTCGCGGAATCCGTGGGATCACACCGAGTATTTGCCTTCGTCCTGGACTAGCCAAGTCTCCAAGCGGATTCTTCTTCGGATACCGTCACCATCACGGCAGGGCTTCAATAGGTATGAACTCCTAGTATTGTAACCACCGGCGTCCTCACTAAAACAACTGATTCGGTGTGTGTTAGACAGAAACAGGAGAAAAAACGCGATTTCGATCTTGATAACGCCGACGGATGCACCCGATTCGAGGTCAAGTGTATAGTTGGCGGAGAGAGGTAAGTGTTCGTGTGTTCGTTAATATTAGAGGGTTTGTAATGAGTGGGTTGTTCATGTCGACAGCCGCGTGTTTGCGTGCCACATTGATGGAGACATGGTTGTGTCAGATCCGCTGGGGGAACAAAAGTCCCAACGCATGAAATAATGCCAGCGTACACTTCGTTTACAATATGATGCAGCATCACAATTTTGCTACCGTCACTGTGCGTGCTGCTCAGGAAGAAGTCGCTCGTGGCGTCCAGTATGAGGAGAAAGGAGACCATCACGAGACGGTGGATGTTGTTGGCCAACAGCCACGTGATCTCCCGAGACAAAGCTTCTTTTGATCGGATGAGGATGGAGGTGGTGATGATAATATACCAATATGAAGTATAAAGTAAAGTATTAATATTCCTAAGCTCCTTTGATGCACATTTTTTTTTAAGTTTTTTGTAAGTTGAAGTGGTCCGCTTGATGGGTACCAGTCCGTGCACCAATCGCAGCGCTCCTTTAGTGTACGGTTCGCCCTCAGTTTCAATCCAGCAAAAATGGGGAACAAGAGTTCCTCTCATGGTTCTCTTCCAGGCGCGCCCCCACCCACCCCCACTGCTGGCACCAATGGTCTACTAACTCTCATAGCCAACCGGCCTCCTCTCGTGTGCACTTTCTACTACGAGTCGCTCGTGTTCACGCAGCAGGTTCAACTTCCGCTTCTGTACGACCGTCCGCCGCCTGGCGCACGGGGGACGGAATTGGTGGATCTGGAGTTGCAGCTAAGAGAGACGCTCCACTTACCCGCAGGCTCCAGTGTATTCGCCGTCGTACCGGCAGACGAGCTCTACAGCCCGCCATACCCATTAGTGATGATCAATATCGTGGCTTCTAAGCTGTACCAACACATGGAAGAGGCTCGCATTCCGGTGCTGCATTTCGCTCTGGTGGTGCGAAACATGGCGCTATTGAAGCAGCCGCTGCCCATGGGAGATATGCACGAGTCCCCATTTTTTGCCGTCAATGCGGCGACATTAGGGGAGAGCAGGAGCTCTATTGCGCGGGCTTTGGCTCGGTGTCGATTTGTGCAGAATTTGCAGAATTTCGGCTTCGCGCGGCTGGTGGTTACTCCCGAGCAGGCCAAGATCCCAAAGGATGCGTTTGAACGCGTGAGGAATTGGCTGGCACAGCAATTGAAGTTGCCCAAGGAGAAGAGGTGGATCGACTACGTGGATGTGGGCAATACCGAGAAGGTGGACGAGGACGAAGACGAAGAGGACGAGAACCCGAAGGACAGTTTGTACAATTCCCATCCCGTGGTGTCACGAGGTCGCCGTGTTGGCTTCAGCTCGGACCGCAATCGAGAGTACATGCAACTGCGCCTGCCGATCGCTGCCAGCGGGACGCCATGGCCTCCGAAGTATTTCCAAGACAGTGAAGAGAACATGGAATTCGCTTCTGAAATGTTGACTTTGTTGGAGCTTCTGGATGATATTTCACGGGATTGCATGAAAGCGGTTTGTGATGTTCTCAATATCGATGAACGCTGGATTTTGGAGGAGCTGCTGGATGATCGAACGTGCCTCACAAGAGAATTGGAAGGACCTAGAGACACAAGCTACCAATACGGTGCATCGGTGCTTCGCATCTACAACTATCGCAACAAGGCTGCGAATGGACAGGGCCCGGCCGAAGTGAATCCAAACGACCATTCTTGTGGAGTGCACGCTGACCTCGGACTGGTTACAGTTTCGCCTTTGGCCACGGTACCTGGATTGCAGATGTGGAACTTGGAGCGAATGTTATGGGCCGACGTGGAGGAGAGCGCCACGCCACTCCACTTCTCAGTTTTCGCTGGGGAAACGTTGGGATTGCTCACACACGGAGTCATTTCAGCCCCTCTTCATCGAGTGCCACCAATCTGCGTTGAAGCTGAGGCCGAGCGCCGAATGTCCATGCCCTACTTCTTGAGAGCGAAGCCTGATGTGTGCTTGAATCCAAAAGCGTCAACCGCGGAGCAGCTCACGTGCCGCGACTTCATGGAGGATACCCTTTTCAAGAAACGTCCGTGGCGTCAAGAAAATAAAAATGCGGCTCCACCGGACTACTAAAGCGGCTCAGTGAATATCAAGCACGAAATCTGTTGGCACGTTCCTCGTCTACATGTATCTAGTCGTAAAGCGGGATATCCAGGTTTTCGTGGTTATCCGTAGGTATTTGCATTATTTCTTGACAGGCTGCATGGCTGCCAATCGCCGACGCCACCATTCCGCCATATCTGCCAGATAAGCCTCCGCTTTTCTCGCAGATGCACTATCTTCTTTACCTCGGCGCCGCCATCGTATTATTCGAATCGACTGAAGAAGTTCCACATCGTCCGGCTGCACCACGGTCTGCCCCATCGCTTTCGTTATTTCGTTCATCTGCAGCTCCAGCCCGCCAGAATCCTCCTCCTTCGTTGAAGACTTGAGGTATTCCCTAGCGCGTCTCGTAGCAGGAGTGTAAGCCTTTTCCAACTTCGTCAACACGCTCTCTTCCAGCACCAAACGACCCCGAAGTTCCTGGGAGTCCCAGTCTTCACGCGTCATCTGCATCCACTCGGACGCTGTTTGTACACTTAGATCAGAAGTACAAGCTGTTCGAGCGAGAATTCTGCCGCACGCAGCATTTCGAATTGCAGGCTGATGCTTCTGAAAGTGATGAGCCATTGAGCGCTTTACTGTTTCTCGCTCCTCGAAAATGTCGGCACGGCATCGGCGCTGCATTGGCCCCGTTGGCGTTTGCACAATCTCAAGATTACTCGCCGCTAACTGTGTCGTTAATGTCTGCGCTTCCTCAACAGGAAGTACAGAAGCGTTAATAGAGAAAGCAAGGTTGTCGCAGTCTGCTTTCTGTTGATTGTCCAGTGCACCAGCTTGGGGGATATTCACAGCTTGAGTTACTTCCTTCAGCACTGCTGTGTCCGGTGAGGCTTCTTGCCCCTCAATCTTGGAAGGAGATAGCTCTAAACACAGCATAAGAACTCCGTTTTTCCTTCGAAACACCAAAAACTGCGCGGCAAGAGCCGCTAGCTTCCTCCATCCTTCAATTGTCATCGTTCGTGCACGGAGTCTCCACTGCACCTCAATCGCTGGTGAGATCAAAGGTGGTTTCTCCCCGTTTTCTATCTGAGCACTGCGCTGCTGGAGTAGAAGCTGAAGACAATTGTAGTCGCAGTCGACAGAATAGTTCCGTTGTGTCTGGAGATCACGACATGAAAAAATGAGGCGGCGCGGCTTGACCAGATCATCGATCTCCACCTGAATACCTTGCATCTTGCACACGGTCAAGGTTTCACGATCGACGCAAGGAATCATTATTGCGCGTCCTTCGGAGTCGTAAATGTCGAGGACATTACGCAGCATTCGAGGGTTGCTAAGCGACAATAGCCATTTCTCCGATTCTCTGCTGTCAGCTCGACGATGTAAAATAAAATACTGCTTCATACAGGCGATGATACTGCTATTGCCACGAAATTCTTGGCTGCTGTGCATCCCAAGTGAGATTTCGAGTTGACGGAACCCAACAGCAACGCTGGTGACGGTTTGTTTCTCTTTTTCAAGCTCGTCGACGTCGTTTGTGAGAGAATCAACACATACTCCTTCCGCTATGCGGCTACGCTTTACAGCTCGAGCAATTCGCAGGCGTTCTATTGCGAACTGCTTCCAAGGAAGGTATTTCGTCGAGCGCATTCCATTTGGCCGCTTGAGAGACATTTCTTCCAACTCGGGATCCTCTGCATTTAAGGCTAAAGCCATGTGTATAGCAGCAGAATCGATCAAACGCTGATACCCCTTGGAATCCGTTTGTGACGGCCAAAACAGTGCAGGGCCGCATATATCTCTACCCCCAAGAAGTGCAGTGGCGCGCGGATTTAATTGAGCTACTTGAGCTCTGTAGTCAGCGTCACATACACCAGTTTGATACACTAACACACCGTAAGGCACTCGTTGACATGATAAAACGCCATTGCCTTGAGATGCACGACTGTCAAACCGAGAACTGGGTAGTTGCTTCTGCTGTCTCCGTTGCTGCTGAAAAAAGGATCGCAGATGTTTGACCATGGTTTCTGCTCGAACAGCGAAGGGGGACGTTGCGTAAAGCTCCCATGGCACCATATCCGCGAGAAAAACTTCCTGGATTGGTTCGTCACAGCAGTTCGGGATTAGAATCCCAGTGGTTACAGCACTGATCGTGTTCGTTTCAGCCGGCACTACTGCAGTCTCTGCTGCACCACTAGTTTCCACTTCGATGGAAGCAGCTTCAGTCACCGCACCATCTTCTACCTTGTCTACAAACGAGTCCGCAGTCCCTTGCCGTGCCAAGAAATTGCAGTATCGCACCACTCGTATTCTATGCATCCGAAGGTTTTCCAAGGAACCATCGCTACGCTCGACCTTCTCGAGTGCCAAGTCAAGTTGCCTTAGCGTCGATTTCAGCTCAAGCTCAACCCTAGCCAAACACGATTCAAGAACGCTAGCTGCCAGTCTGACAGGGCAGCAGGAGGTGGGGGAGACAGCAAGGGAAACGAACTTGGGTAGGTCCGGAATCGTGGTAGGCATCCACAATTTGAGCAAGTCCAGAAATTCACCGGTACTATCTTCTCGAAGCATACGCCCAGCATTCAGAGCTGCTGTCGTCGATCTTCCTTGTTCATTTTCTCCCTCGGTACTCGTAGTTACTGTCCGCAACTCGGCATGAACTTGTCGCCAGTGAGCAATCCACTGTGTTGCGATAGAGTGTAGATCTGTGAGAGTCTGCCACGTGCGCGAAATATCATTCTTTGCCGCTGTCATCGAGCTCATAGTGTCAATATATAGAGTGTCGTGATCTTCCTTCTCCATTGCTGCCCACATTTCTCGCTTCCGACGCTCCTTTGTCTCAGCTTGTAGTTCTCCACGAAGACGAGCAAACAAAGCATGCGCTTTCACAAAGAAATCCATCCGCATATACGGAAGTTGAGTCTTCCCCACTTGCGAGTTTGACAAAGGCCCCGCTACTGCGTCGATCCAGTCGATAGTCCCCACGTACTTCTTCTCCAGCTCAAATGGAAGACGTTTGTGTGCCACCAGGGTCAATTGGTCGAACTGTAAGCTTGAGAACGCGTCTGCATCGATCGCTGCGGCTCGACGGGCGATATCCCTTTCAGTTACTGGATCAAGGGGGTTCCGAGGACTTGTAGTAATCCATCGATTCAGTATTCCGAAGCTTTCTCGCAAGTGAAGACCAAAAAGCAAAGGAGATGTTCCCGAAGCAACCATCTCTGGATGCTCCATCAAGCTTTGGAAGCGCAACCTACTGCAGATCCATTCGAACAGCGTTCTTCGATTCCGTCGAAGCAGGAGCGAAGAGAGGGACGTCGCAAGGTTTGAATGGGTAGAAGGACCAGCACCAGCATACTCTGTTCTTGCACTTGTCTTGAGAACTCGGTGAAGACCCTCGCGCTCCAGCAAAAGCTTGTACGTAAGGTCGTTGGTCACGTCGTATCCACTAACCTGGAAATCCCCAGAGCTGTCTTCGACTATACTAACGAGAACCTGTCTGTTCTGTATTCGGAGAACAGTCTGATAACGCTTCGAACGCTTTTGAGCCGGGAGTCCGTGTTCTAGTCGTACGTCTTGGCATCCGTCTTCACGCTGGTAAAACCTCACGTGCTTCAGCAAATGTACTAACAGCGTCGAAGCGTACGAATTGGACTTTACACAACTAACCCAGAGTCGCAGCATGAGAGGCTTGTTGCAAAGCAGGTCGAATATTTCACTGAGCGGTACCGTGAATCGGAAAAAATCACCGCTTGCGGAGTGGTTGATCGCAATTGTAAGATCTCCCCAATTTTCATAGACGACAACAACGCAAAGTTTCCCATCGACAGGAACTGCCTGACGAAGCACTTCATCTCCTTGTCCGCACTTCCGACCAGCTTGCAGATCGCGCATCATGCTACTCGAAAGAAATTGCGGTGAAAAGCGGCGTAGCGTGTGGTAAAACTGAAGTTTTTGCAACGTAAACTCTCCAGTGAAGCGATCCAACATAGTTAATGAGAGAAGAAGGTCTGCGATCGATCGCCACACACTTCTCTTGGACTCATTCGAGCTTTGCCAAATCCTTCTGCCTTCGGATCCTGTCAAGAGCTGGACGAGCTCCCATTCCAGAAAAATATTATGCACCGAGGAGTCCACGGGATCGTACGCAGACACCCATAGATCTCGGTTCAAATGGGAGCCTCGCGCCACGGCAGGCCACAAACTCATCGTCACTACCATCCGACGAGTCTTTGACTTTTGTTTTGCCAAGTTTGAAAGAACTAGCGTCCGTCTTCGTAAATGGTTAAGACGCGGTCGAAGACCTGGGATGTCAAGTCGAAACGGAGCCATGTCGTGCCATAATGGGCTTTGAATGACTAGATTGCGGCGTGTCGGTACCAGGTAAGTATCCCTTAAAGTAAGCATGCGACCACAAAGCTGCTCCATGAAGCGTTCCATCCGAGTTCTCGCCGATGTCTCCAGCAATATCGCGTCCTCCATCGCTTGATTTTCACGTTCAATGAGCGGCCGCCATACGCGATTATAAACTTCTTGTGCTTGGTTAGCACCTGCTCGAGTGTACTGCTCGTTGTACGTCGCTTGGAAGTGTGCAACGCGAAGACGCTCAACTGCTTCGTGTGTCTCCTCCAACCGCTTTGTGAGCTGTCGCTTCTCGACAATAAACCTCCAGTCGTTGGCATTTTCCAAAGGGTCCCAAGCTTGGGCCTCGGAAAAAGGGCGCGATGCAAAGTCAAGGGCTTTCTTCGCGTTGCCAATGGAAATACCATGCGCATTCTTCGTAGTTTCCAGTTGTGCCAAGCTTTTCTCCAGAGCTACCGTCAACGACTTCCGTGTTTGTGTTGCCTCGCTGTTCATTCGTCTCCAGTTCGCGAGTGTGTTAGCAGCATTTCCGGCATTTTTAAAGCAGAATGTGGCATGACGGGATGCCACAGCTGCTGCTAACCGCTTTACCTCCATGTCGGTAATAAGAGGGCCATAACTACCAATTGGTGGCTTGAGATGAAGGGTGGAGTGTGTTAGGGACGACAGTAGTTGCTGTAGCTGTGGAGTCCCAAGTCGTAGCCTGTAGATAAAGTTATGAGACGCGCTATAAGCTCGAACCAGCCAGCTCTCTTCAGTGGGTTTGGAGCTTCCACCGTTCAGCGCGCATGTGCAAACTCCTCGAAAAACTGTGAACTTGTTCATATGAGACAGAAAACACGCTTTGACGTGAAATCGTCGCGCACAACTTGTGCAGCAAGAAGAAGGCATCACGGAGCTGGACGGCGTAGCAGTCGTAGTAGATCGCAAATCGCTGGCGTAATGCTGGAAGTGCTGAAGCGAGTGGAATGTTACTACTACAGGTTCTCCATCCATTACGACAGCGCGAGTGTAAACTGGCGTGCAAATCATCTTGTACGCTCGACGAACCGCAGCGGCTCGTACTTCAGTATCATAAAATGTATTTGCCACGGTGGCCACTTGTGTGGAGTAAAATACCCGAAACTTGCAAGCGAAGCGAAGAGCTTTGCGTGTTGCACGCGCCTTTTGTCGTCCAAGAACTCCTCGAAACCACCTCTGCACTACCAGGGACATGGTGCACCACGAATCGTAGCTTTTGAGTCGCTTGATTGTATTGTTTACCTCCAGCTGGACGACATCACCGCGGACTTGCTGCCCTGCTGCGATGAGGTCGGTGAAGTTCGTACGAGATGCGACGAAATAGAGCGGCACCTTGTTCCGTTGGCGTAGAGCTGTCAGGACCTGTTGTCGCCTCTGCACCATGTCTTTCCCCGCCTTGTCCAGCTTCTCTTCGAACAAAAAGTGGAGTTGATGTGCCCCACGAACGACCAGGCTGGACCATTCACCTGCGTCTGGACGGCACCAAATGTTGGGCTGGCGCATTGCCAGCGGAGGTCTCTCCTGCTGAATCTTGAGTGCAGCACAGTGATCCCAGTACAGAGCTTCAACCAGTCGATTCTGGAGAACCGCAACTTCTTCGTTGGTCTTCCTAACGGGTAAACTTGAACTGGAATTTTGCGTCGACAGAGAACCCGAGACCAGCTCGGGTCGATAGATTTGTAGTTCTTGAAGAAATACCTTTTGTGCCTTAAAAATCCGTTCACGATCAAGAGCTTCATCATTGATTTCATTCACTGAAGGCGAGTCAGACGCCTCACCGAGACGAGGAGATGTAGGTGCTGGAAACGTTGTGAACACTGCGAGGTCAGGATCCTGAATGGGGGTCTTTGGCAAGAGAAACACGTTTCCACACATGGGAAATGCCTCGCCATCTACTCCACGGCCATCGTTTAACGCTGCTTTGAGTGGTAATACTCCATCTAGGAAATCCAAGTCGTCCGCCATTTTCATGATGTAGTTGACGCCAGTCCCGTAGAAAAACGGAGGAATCCATTCATCAGCTGCAGGCGAGGACATCGACGCGAGCTGCTTCGTTTTGCACTCGATGCAGAAGCTCGGACCGTCTTTCTCGCTCTCAACTGCAAAGTGCTTGCCACAGGATCGAAAGACATTTCGGCGACGCGGGAGATGCTCGACAGTGGTGTTCAGCCTTCGTGCTTCAGAGGCTGCGTGCTCATCATACGCATGTTCCGCTTCTTCTTGCGTCTCGAAGTAGCCCAGGTACACAATGTGTCGCTCTCGTTTTCCAGTAACATCTTCACTGCGACGGAAGCGCTTGACTTTTGACACGAAAGCCTTAGATCCCTTGTACAGCTGCTTCCCGGTTTCCAGCGTTATTGAAGACGACCATCCCAGTAGTGGAGCTTCAGTTTGGGGCTGCTGGTCTGCCTCACTAGATGCTTTATCTGCTAGTTTGTTTGCACTGTTTGCTTGCTTTGGTGAGTTGTCATAGCGCGCAAACCCGATCTTTCGAGCATGCTGCCGCCACCGGTCAATGGTTTCCAGGACTTTCACCGTCAGAAAGCGAACACGATTTAGCTCCGCTAGCAACTTCATCTTGGTTTTCTCCGTTTCCGCTTTCAAGTTTTGCTGGAAGGAGACCATACATTTGTGACTGAGATGATGCACACGTTCCATCTGCGCCTCGCGCTCAATGATCACTGCTAGTACATTTCTCTCGAGCCACGACTCTTTCGTCTGAGCCCACACCATCATCGCTGCCTTCTCCTCGAAGGAAATGTAATAATGCCGCTTCAAGCAGCCAAGTCCGATCCCTTTCGTCATAGGCGCGTTTGCCTCAGACACCGACCGACGCCTCGAACACTTAGCGAAGAGTACCCATTCTCTGCATACCGAGGCATTAATCTCCGGACGAGACGCCGCTACGTCACTGGCATCTACTGCAGCTCGAGACGCCTGGTTCATTACGCTGCTTCCATCAAGCTTTGACGGGGTTCCCGGCATTAGAGAGGGATCACTATTCCGACTCGCCAGCATTCGACGGTTCCTCTCGATCGCCTCGTTCATACTCAGCCACGATCCAACACGCTGCATTGATCGGAAGTCAAGTTCGTCCTTCTCGATGGCAGCCAATCCGCTTGGAAGGACAACACTCGGCTTGGCTCTCTTCTTCACTGGTCTTGAGCTGTCTTCCTTTCCACATAGTTCCTCATCAATGACATTCGAGTTGGCTGATTCCGGTCGAGCTGTTTCTCCGCCGCGTAAAACCTGCGAGAGAGAAGTAGACACTGGTACGCATTTCCGAAAGAGTTCCACACCAGCAGATGACTTGAACCTGCGCACACCGTCATGAACGCCGCTCGCTACGTATTTGCCGTTTAGATGGCCAGCACCAGCGCCTGCTACAGTCCAAGTCTGCATCCCAGATCGAATCGCCGTTAACTCGGGAACGGGAGGTACGCCATGCACCGAGCAGCACATCCAGCCGCTCGTAGGTGGACGGTCGCCACTTAGTACATTCTGCCATTGGTCTTCCGTCTCGACTTTCGTGGTATTCACCTCGGACGCTGCGATGTAGTACACCACGTACATCGACAGCTCCTTCTCGCTGTCAAGCACCGTATCGGGCGTCTCGTCTCGAGGTGTGAACGACAACTTGGTCGATGGAGCAGCGAGGATCCAAATCCACTCGACCTCTTTATTCTGCCTAAGTGTAGTCTTCAGAGACGACGGAGCCATCGGCGACAGTATTTTACGGGACATTGGGATGGATCGGAGCTCCTCGTATGGATCCCGCAGCAGCGCTTTCACCTGTCGGGCAGTATCATGCTGCAGATCTGCCTCTTGCTGCGCTTTCTCGGCTTGCTGTTTCGTCTCCATCACTTGCTGGTACCTCGACGTGCGTTCTTCAAAGTGCCACCCGCTCTCGTTCTGTGTGTAGGTCACCATGCGCTTCCGTGCTTCTTCTCCCAACTGCTGAGCTTCCTTGGTCGCTACCGCTGCCGCCAACTCCTTCAATGCCACATTGTCTGCGTCTCGCACGTAAATGTCTCGACTGATTGTGCGATGAATCACGTTCTCCACCTCGAGGAAAGGGTCTGTCGGCGGCGCGTTCGCCACTTTCGTGTGCTCGATTCGTCGCAACAAGGGCAGCTTCAGACGGTCGATTGATGAAGAAGTCTCGACTGTGGTGGAGGGAGACTGGAGACTGGAATTCACTGCAGGAAGGTGGAAATCTTGCTGCGGGGATGCTAATTCACGTCTTGCTTCAAGTCGAGCACGGATTGTCGCCATTTGGTTCTCGAACGCGTCCATCTTGCGCTTGAGAGGGGCAAAGCCTTGCTTCTTCGTGGTCTTGAAGGGACCATCACGAACTTGGAAGCGATCCTCCGCAAGAATTGCCGCCTCCGTATCCGATTGCCGCGCCTCGTCGTCCATCGGCCGCGCATTCCGTTAGCGTCGGACGTCGATTCTAACCGCCGCGATCGTTGAGCAAGGCTGTTCTTTTGCAGAGACTGCTGATTCAGTCTTGTTACACAAAGGTGTTGGACTTATTGTTGAAGAGGCTTGGCAACTAGGCAGAGAAGCACCATCAGACTGGCGGCTGGGAAGCGATCTTCAACACAATGTTCAACTACGACCTGTACAAGACTGTCATTGAAAGCAAATGCGTTCTCGTTTAACCTTCTGCTCCTGCTGACATGCACGCTGCACTTCAAGCTGTCCAAGACGCTGACTGCCTGCTGGTATCTGCTGGCGCCGGACTGTCGACTGCTGCTGGTCTCGCTTTTGGATCGGGAATGGTGATGCAAAGCTAAATCCCAATGTGTGCTTCTGCCCTCGTCAACACTGGTGGGTTTTCCAATACGCTTATCATGCTGTGCATTTCAGATGAGCGGACTGTACTTCAGGATGGCAGGATGGATTACAGTGTAAACCCGAAGGCTCTTCCAGTGCCACGAGTCGCCGAGGACGCTGGGCTACATCGCGCACCAAGTTGTCTAAGCAAGCGTTCTTCGGAACGAACGCACGAATAAAGCACCAACTGCGTGGCTTCGCTTTGCAAAACACAACTCGTATGCAAACAACAAACAAGATGAGCTTCACAAACCAACCTTTGGCTCTTACAAATTGTTGCCTGAAGTCTCGCGTCGACCTGACTGAGTAGCATTGAACTTCTTTGGTTCGGAAAAACTGGATGCAGGAAAAGTGCTCGAGTCGATTTCCGGACATCCACGGCGCAAAACGGACCAGGCTCCATAGCCATCCACGCGACAAACTCGAAAACAGGCTGTACGCCCTCACTGCGAGCATTTTGCTTTTCCACCATGAGCGCGGCACAGGCCTTTAGACCTGGCATTCTTGGTGCAGCCTGGATGAGAACATGACTTCGTCCCTCCGTGAGCCCAGCACAGATTGCGGAACTTCGCTAGCGTGGTGCACCCTGGATGCGAGCATCTTGGTTTTCCTCCATGCGCACAGCACAGACCACGGCGCTGGGCATACTTCGTACAACCGGGGTGCAAACTCTGCCTTCCCCCGCCATGCACAATACACAACCCCCGAAGTACCGCCAGCTTGGGGCAGTCGAGATGCGAACAGCAGAGCTTTCCACTAGCAGTACGCCAACGTTTTGATGGCTTACAACTTGCATCTTCCTCTTCTTTTTCTTCTGAGCCACCGTCTTCGTTTCCCATTTCCTCGTACTCATCGTCATCTTCCATCTCCTTACATTCATCTTCTGTCTCTGTCTGCTCGGCATCCTCATGTGTCGCCGCGCTCTGAACTGCGCTCATCGTCCGGGATTGCGTATTGCAGTCAAGTTGAGAGGTGTCCACACGCCACCTCTTTCCCGAACGAAGAGAATGGATTGCTTCCGTGGCGCTCGAAGAATCCACGGGAGCATCGGTCGGGCTGTGGCTTTCCGCGTCTTCGTTCGATGCTGCTGGAGCCTCTGGTACTGGCCCAAGCAAGAGCGCCATCATGGATTCGCCACTGGCTTCGTTTCCATCGAGCGAACTTGACTCCACGGACTCTTCCAGCGGGGGGGGGGGGTGGCCCGCTTCAGCTCTTGTCGCGACTCTGTTCTCTTCGCTGCATACCTCCATGGACTTGTCGACGCTCACTGCCTCGTGGGTGGACTCGTTCCTTGTGTCGAGCGTGTTAGCACCAGCCATGGGCGCTTCTTCTTTGGCCTCTTCCTCCATCTCTACATCAGCACTAGCAACTTCACGGGCGGCGGCTTCACTGGACAGCAAACTGCCGCCAGTTTGGCTTCCTCGTTGATCGGCTGCGGCCATCTCAACGCCAGCGGCACCGCGTCCGCACTCGCATCATCCAGTTCCTCATGAGAATTCAAGTACCACGCGCTTTCTTGGAGAGCTCGGCACCTCGCGAACCAGAACAGAGTCAGACGACTCATCTGGATGGAGCTTGCCGGCGACTTGGCGTTTTGCATTGAAAGCCCAACTGTCACGAAAAAGTGAAAAAGGCAACTTCAATATGTGGTGTGGGCTACATTATTTCCACAGCGCTTTCCGTCAGGACCAAAGACAAAGACGTCTCGGTGGTGACAAGTTGATACGTGGCCTTCTCCATCGTTGTGAGTCCGTACTGTCGAGCTCATCAAGTGCATGTAGCTTGTAGCTTGGCTTCCTGTGTGCATGTTTCAACCCTGGACGGAGAAGGAGGGCGTTCTACCGCCCTCCGTCTGAAATGCGCGTGTCGAGCAGACCGACGTCTCGTCGTGCGCACGTTACGCCCGTCCCAC
The DNA here is from genome assembly GCA_012295415.1 of Phytophthora chlamydospora. Lineage (NCBI taxonomy): Eukaryota > Oomycota > Peronosporomycetes > Peronosporales > Peronosporaceae > Phytophthora > Phytophthora chlamydospora. Next base: position 420 of record JAABLK010000148.1, on the reverse strand, counting down.
AACAAACCTCCATGGATCCTTCCGAGTCTGCAGCGCTTCAGCACCGCTCTTGCAGATGTATGAGAACCCAACATCTACCGAACTCATAGTGCTCCATAGTCCGCTACATATCAGACCTTCCTCTGCCATACAAAAAGCAACATGTTTCTCGTCGGGAGAGCGACCCGGTCCTTCACAACATAAACTGCCATACTCCGACCAGAAATTCCTCTCACTCGTCGTTCTACCGCGTTCTACCCTCCAATGCCGTCGAGCGTGCGTCCCCCGCGCCGCCCGAGTGAGGAGCTGGCCAACCAGGAGGCCCTCACGCCTCCTCTACCGGCGAAGGCGCTCTCCCCCAAGCAACAAGAGCCCGAGCACGGCGTCGACATGCCGGGCACGCCGCCCGTCGACGCACAGAGCCGCCGCGCGTGGGCGGAA
>JAABLK010000147.1:0-51952 GCA_012295415.1 Phytophthora chlamydospora | reverse complement strand
ACCAATCAGCGTCGACTCTTTCCGGTGGATGCTGGGAAACGGCGCTCCAGCAAATTATGTGCAGTCGCTTCGTGTCACCGTACAAGGATCCAAACCAAAAGACGAAAAAGACAAACGTTTCGCCCGACGAACTCGCAGGATTTAATTTATGGAAGTTGTGGTCCCCTTGCCCGACGTCGCCGCTATCACGCCGTGCGAGCCTCGGTACTCCATCTGAAGCCCTTCTTCTCCAGCAAGCCATACGAGAGAATGTTCCTCTCGAGGTTCTCGGCGTACTGCACGTCGAGCAACTTCACCTTGGTCTTCTTGCCCATGGCCGTGGTATCCAGCATCACGCTGCCACGCTTGGTCACCTTCATGGTCCCGCCGTCCGCGGCAACGCACTGACTCTCGAAGTCCTCCGCGTCCTCGAGCAGGTTCACGTCGTTCGCGAGGTGCCTGCTCGATCCCGTGTCCAGGATCTAGTGGCCCTTGTCCAGCTCGTCGTGGCCCACAGCAAGCACGCAGGCCGCGTCGCCGCCCTGGTTCCCCTTCTTTTTCTTTGACGGGCACGCGGCTTTCAAGTGCCGCAGCTTGCCGCACCCCAAGCACTAGCGGGTATCCACCCGCTCCTCGCGGATGTCATTCACGACGACGTGGCCGATGTTCTTCGTGCGGAGCTGGATCTCCGTCGACTGGGCGAAGTGGGCCAGCTCCTCCGCCTGGCGGAGGCAGCCCGTGCGACTGAGGTTCAGTCGTGACAGCATGGACACGCGCATCCCAGGCTTGGCGTAGTGGACAATGTTGTCCAGCATCAGGTTCTCCGCGCCTCCGCACGCCTCGCTGACCGCCACCAAGTACAGGTAGTGCTCGGTCCAGCTGCGCTTGGCGCTCTTGGGCGCCGTGAACATCTTCATGCTCTGCGCCGGGGTGATCTTGGTGGCAAACGTGTGCTGCAGCCGCTGCATGGCGTGCTCCAGCGTCGGGCTCTCCTCCCACCAGCCCTCAACTTGCTGGTTGTAGTACCTCGCGGCCATCCCGGTGAGGTGGTGGCCGAGGATGCCGACCTTGACCTTCTCCGTCCACGCGCAGCCGCTTGCACGCTCCGCAAACTGGATCTGTCGCACGAACTGCTTGCCCCACGACAAGAATCCGCTGCCGAGGTCTTGCTACAACTCTTTGCCGTCGAAGTGGCGGATACCGAGCTTGCGCTGGCGCGTGTCAGGCACGAGCGGGAAGCTCTGGACCGGCGGCACGTAGTGCTGGGGCAGCGCTGGCTGCGGTGCTTGAGCCATCTCTACGTTGGCTGCCGCGTTCCCGTTCTCGTAGTCGCGCTGCTTCACGCCAAAGTACGTGGCTGGGGACAAGTCCGGCCCCGCAGTGGCAGCGTCTTCTTCAACGCCTCCCAGTTCATCGGCCTCCCGGAGCCTATCGTCAAAAACACTTGCTTCGCGTCCCTCGAAGCGCTCTGTCGCTGCTGCGACACCTGCATGCACTCCATGCGCTCTGCCAGGCCCGTGAGGAGGTCCATCAGCTTGTATTGGGTGTTCTTCGGCTCGCTATGCTTTTTGACTTCGTCGTCGCTCCCGTACTGGCTACACTCAACCCTTTTGCGGTCGACGTCTGCTTCCGGGTGCCTACGGGCTTGATCCGCAGCGACAGGGCTGTCCGTTGGGCTCATAACCTGTTGGTCGTTGGTGGTAGTAGTGAGTAACCCGCCATATATTTAAAAGTGAGTAAACTATCCTAGCTAGCTTACCTCGTTCTTGCTGTCTTCGGCGTCCTTGATGTTTGTCATGGAGTCCAGCCGCCAAAGCTTTCCCAATCATGGGGGAGGCGGCCAAACCGGTCCTCCAGGCCACGGTCCTTGCTGTGGTTCACATGGATAACAGTTTCTCCAATAGAGAGCGCGTGCTTCCGTGGCAGACTGCAGCAGGATGAGCGGGTGGGGGCGATATGATCCTCCACGTGGACGTGGACGCCAGCGGTATCGCGTACACTGCCGCCCACGCGAAGCACGACGCGTGGAGATCTTTGTCATGCCGACCCCCCCTCCCCCACAAGCGCGCGCTGCACAAAGCCGCTCTCCTGCTCCAGCGGCACCCCGTCGTCGTTGGTAGTGAGCAGCCCCTTGCCCTTCACTACCTTGCGCAGCGTGGCGATCGGCCATCGGGTGCATGAGCCTGGTTGGCGCTCCCTGCAAAGTCGTACCTAGTGTAACTTGACCTTCGAAATTAGCAAAAAGTGGTCGGAATAATGAGCAGCTTTTGGTCCTCAAAATGAGCACTGTTTTTGTCAGGTTCGACTCCACCTATTATGACCACTTGTTGGGGTTGGAAACAATAATATCCGGACAACAGTTATGACAAATAAATATTTCTTATTGTCGTTCATATTAGCAAAATAATGTAAGATACACGCAGTTACTGCAATGTATTATTTAGAACACTGTTGGAGCAACCAGTCTATACTAACTAAATAACAGTCACAGTCACTTTCCCCAATTATTTCAATTTTGTTTAAAAATGTATGAGCTTGTGAATTCATTCATCTTCGTCAAAATTAAATATTTGAAATTAATATGCACATATTATGTGGCATTGCAGTGAATTGTTCGGCTCAGGTGACTCAAATAGACAGTAACACATATATTTGTCAAAACTCTGTTTTTTGTTGAGATGCCGACTTCAACTTGAATTCAGACGCTTTATTATTTTTCGTATCTATTGAATTGTTGAGATTGTTCGGTTAGTTGAACTAGATCGTGAATAAGGCTCATCACGTCAATAGTGACTAGCAAAACTAAAACTGCTACGAATGAAGATGAATCATCGCACTCGAAATTAGTCGACACAAATTTCCTCTTCGCGTAGCAGACGTCGCCGCTCCTTGCTGTCTTAATTCTACTTCCATGGCATGCGTGTGACAGTTATATGCGTTCGTTTAGTCCTCGAGCATTGTGAACTTCCACGTTAGAATGCGTTCACTACCCTCTCTTTGATGACGGAATGTTTTGTCTCCATTCACGAGAAAGTCACGTTTTCCCGCCCATCAAGTTCCGTTTGCAAGTTCGAAGGCGCAGAATCCAAATTCACAACGAAGATTGATCAACCCGAGGTGCTCCTTCATTTGACTGCCACAAGGTTTGCAGTGTGTGGGTCTCCCTTACCCGGCATGCCGAGCACATATACATTGTAGACCTTCGCATCTCCGCCCGAAACATTCCCATTACCGGCCTCAACTCGGACCACAACCATCCAACTCATTTCCAACAACAATGCCGCTTTTAATAGAGCTTTGATTTTCCTTGTTCTGGTTATTGGTTGCCTTCCAAACGAACAAAAAGTACATACTGTCAGACACCAAGACAATTTACAGTGTAAGACAGAGCTAACATACTTTAGACTGGTTCGTGATGTCTGCCAGCGATGCCCTCTTCTTCTTATTTTGCTGGCGTCGGTTTGCAGATGGTGCGGATGCCCGGGCGACTTGACTGGAGATCTTGCGCTTCCTCGGTGTGGCACCGCCGGCGCTCTCATGAACGCTAGTTGTGTCTTGCTCGATCGCCATCGAAAGAAAAGTAGCATCTGACGAGACAGCTACATCGTCCTGGTCGATAACTTCATCTTGAGCTTGGACCGGCACACGAGACGGTCTCGGAGTGCCGTGACTCAACCGTGGAGGGTCGTGCACGACGCCAGAGACAGTGAGATGTCACGTTGATAGGAGCCAACGGTGTCTGACTCCAAGCGCGTTAAATTCGAACTGCCGAAGGCGCGAGCCGAGCGAGACTTGGTTTGTTTTCCTTTCAGAGTGATGCTCACTTCAACTTATTTTTATATTCATTGAGAACACCATGATTAGCGATATCGAGAAGCATTTTAGCCTGTAGGCGTATAACCGCGACGCCAAGGCTGGTAACCCTCGACCGGGAGGTGAATGGGAAGTTCCGTCCGATCCTGCTGTGTTTTCCACCTCATCTTCGTCCATACCGTCGTCGTCTTCACTGTCTGGGTCTGGCTCGAGCTGCGCGATTGAGGGGAACAACTGAGGTAGTGACCACGATAGAGCCTAGCGAGTCAGGCGCGAACTGCCGGTCTTAGAAGCCAGGGTATCTTTATTATATTTGACAAAATTATTCTCACCCGGGAGCGGCGTGCAGGAAGTAATTGACGTCGACTAGCAGGGTCGAAAAATACAATTAGGATTAAAATACTATTCTAATAATTGTCCCACTAAATCGACTATTGGTGATCGCTCATATTCGAAGATGAACGTCTTGACCTCCGTGGACTTGAGCGCCGACGGCGCGCCGCTGCTGCGCACAGGCGTGGGCGACGACGAGGAGTTCCTGCTGGCCAGCTTTACGGGTGTGGAGCTGCATGCCTCCTCTTGCGACGCAGGCGAGGATGATGACGGAGAAGCTCAGGCGCTGCCGCTGAGCGGCCAGACCGGCGCGCTGTTCGTGACCACGAGCCGCGTGGTGTGGCTGGGTGCCTTGGGCGGACCACACGTGGGCTACGCGTGGGAGATGAGCGCCGTGACGCTGCATGCCATCTCCAGAGATCTCTCGGCCTTCCCCAAGCCCTGCCTGTACTGCCAGATGAGTCACCAGGACGTGAGCGAGGTGCGCTTCGTACCGGCGGACGACAAGACGCGTACGTTGCTGTTAGTGCTGCTATCACTATGATACTGGGGTGCTGACTGTTGTTATTATGGTGATTGCGACAGTGCAAGAGGTGTTTGATGCCTTCTGCAAGTCGGCGGAGATGAATCCGGACGAGGACGAGGACGACGACGACGGCTGGATCTGTGACCAAGACGAGGTGGCTGACGGCGCGCAGGCAGCTCAACTGGCAGCGCGGTTCGACTCCATGCTGCAAGTATCGCCGGGGCTCGAGCACACAGTTACCGAGGCAGGACAGTTTGACGATGCGGACGAGGACAGCCTGCTGTAGCGGGGCAGTCGGAGTTGTGATATGATAGGATTCTTCAGAGAGGAGCGATGCGGTTTTGGTGTTAATGACGACAACTTCTGCGCCGGAGCAAGGACACACGGGTACGAGCTCCTACAAAGCAGCTTGCGTGGGTTTGCCGCTGCAGTTTGTGATTCGTTTTTAGGGTGCTGTGCAAAATGCCCGTCCATCGGCTGCCATGGCAGCACACACACTAACGGGCTGCTGCTACCAGCGCGCTCAGATCTTGTGGATCATGTTCTCTTTGTTCACTAAGTGGCACGTCGTCTCCACCAGGCGCAGGAGCTGAGAAATATCCGCTGCGAACACGCACAATGCACACGAGCAAGTTAGGATCATGAAGGCCGCAGACACATCGAAGCTGTTGTGACTGGAGGACGTACCCGACCAGTTGGAGAGCTGCTCCTCCGGTGAGAGCGGTCTGTGGAACGACACAAGCTTGGCAGGGCGGTCGATCTTGGCATAAATGGATCCGTCGCTCACGAGCGTGGAGATGCTGCTCTCCGTCAACTGTCATCCACACACAAAGAAGCATCGTTAGTTCCAGAGCTCGGGCATTCTAGCAGGGAGGGGGCAAGCAGCGCAAGCGTACGTCTTCCGCGAGTCCGATCATCTTGGCCAGGTGGGGCAGATGAATACGGTCGTAGTGCTCCGCCACGACGCGGATATTGTGCTCGACGACGCGCGTGTGCAGCAGCTTCCACCACTCGGCGCCACGCTCGACGTGGTTGAAGACGGGGTGTTTCTTGAGCACGGCGTCTTGCTCCATGGGGAACGCAATGATCTCCTTGGTGGTAAACTTCTTGAGCACGGCGGCAAAGTCGGGCACCTTCTCGGCGAGCTTCTCGCTGGCCAGCTTGTGCAGCAGGTCGTTCTGCAGGTTGGAGTAGGCCGAGAGCACCACGAAGACCGTCGCGTGCTCGAGCGCCTTCTTCCACATGTCCTCCTTTTCCTTGACCATTTCCGTGTTGAAGATGGCCATCCAGTGGCGACAGAGCTCCAGCGTGTTGTTCTCGTGAGTGTCATACTCGATCATGAGGTGGTAGAACTTGAGCTTGCAGTCCTGGAAGTCCTTCTCCTCGAGTGTGCGACGCAGGATCTTCTTGGCCAGAATATTGGCGCGCACATAGTCCTTCTTGGCCAGTGTGAGCCGCACCTGCTCCAAGATATACTCCGTCTTCTCCAGCTTGGTCATGGCGCCATACGTCTCCACGTGCACCTCCTGCAGGATCGTAGCGGCCTCGTCGATCTCGCCGCGCGCTTCTTTCATGCGTGACAGCATCTGCGTCAATGTGGCGCGCTCCTTCTCCAGGAAGATCTTGCCCTCGGCCACAGCGCGCAGCGCGTTGATGAGGTCCATCTTGACGGCGTCCGACGGCGTCTCGGCCAGGAACTCCATGGCGCGCTGCACCACGACGGTAATAGCGCCCGACTTCTGCGCGCGGCGCTTGCTCAGCAGCGCCACGTGGTCCTTCAGCAGCTCCCAGCGCTTGTGCTGCGCGCACAGCGTCAGCAGCGCGGCCACCACCTCCTTGAGCGTGGCCACGTCGTTGGCGAGCCGCGCCTGCTTCTCCAGCGCCAGCAGCATCTCGCACGCGCGCTCCACATCACCCGCGGCGGCTGTGGCTTGTGCCTGCGGCAGCACGCGCTGATACTCGGGCCCCAGGTCCGCCTTCTTGCCGATCTCCTCCGTGCTGCTCATGGTCCGATTAGATCTTTGGGGGAGCTTTGGAAGGGAAGTTAGTGCCACACTAGATGTACATATATGGTGTGGTGTACGTATAACTGGAGACTATCGAGGGGAGTACGTAGCCATGGGGAGGCTGTAGGAAAGGTTCAAGGTTTTGAAGCAGTTTTTCAGCGATGACGATTTTGTTGAAGTTAAAGCGGCTCGGCTTGCGTCTACAGGAACAGGCACGTGGAACTCTGCACGGGCGTTGACTGAGCAGTGATTGGGGCGGTGTCTTGGCTTGGAATTTCCGCCCTCGAGGGCGTTTCAAGCTGCGACGGGGAAATGGGACTGCGGGTGTGTTGAACAATATTTACTGACTGATCGATCGCAGTTTGCAGCACCAGATCGTGCGGCTGTGGTGGCGCGGTATCTGTGTGAGCGAGTGCTCTATGCTGGTCCAGCGTTGCTGGCAGACGCAATGGCTGGGCTGGGGCGGAAGACGGATTGACGTCTGTTGTACTACTTGTGCCCTTATTTGACGTACGATCTCGAAGTCGGACGAAAAAAATTGTTGATGGTATTAATATTCGGGCTGGCGGTGCTCCTCGAGCGGAGGCGACTCGCTCCCATCCGAAAACGAGTCGTATCTTCGCTTTCGCGGCGTGCCTTCTAGTGATCCTCCGCTGCCCCCGCTGCCGCTGGACTGCTTGAGCTTGCGGCTCCTTAAATATGTCAGCGCGTTGCGCAGCTGGATCTTGGTGGGCATGAGGTCGCTGCCGAACACGCCCTGCTCGTGCAGCCCCGAGAGCTCCTTGTAAATGGCCATGGGCTTCACCTCGGGGTTCTCCTGCAGCATGCGCACGATGTGGGTCTTCATGTCCTCGGTCACGGACGTCTGCAGCGGCTCGGCCGAGTCGTGCTCCTCGCTCAGGTGCTGATACGCCTGGCACACGATGCCGGCGAACGTGAGCTGGCAGGTGGACATGCGCACTTGCACGGGGCAGGCGCGAGGCTTGCCCTGCTCGTCCAGGAAGGCCTCGGTCTGGTTGTTGCCCTTTGGGTGGCACAGCGCCGAGGTGCACTTGGTCCACTGCACCTTCATCTTGTGCTCGGTGTTGACGACGTCCACGCCGAGGTTCTCGTGATTCATGGTGCAGTTGACGAGGTGTGTGTTGATGATGGCGTTGCGCTTGAGCGAGCGGCGGAAGTCGTTCATCTCGGCCTCGCTCTTGGTCTCGCCGATGATGTACCAGCCGCCGTCGTCCGGGTTGTGCAGCAGGCGGCGGATGTCCATGATGCTTGAAGGCTTGAGAAGTATGGCAGGGAGCTGGCACTTGTGCTCGCGCGTGTCCGATTCTGGAATGAAGCTCGCGGGCTGCCGGCGCGCGCGTGGGAAAGGCTGCGGTTGGGATGGATGCTTGTCACACTCGGCGTTCTTGTCAAACGCGCCGACGTCTCTTGGCCGCGGTTGGGTCGCGCGAAATTTGGATGAAGGCTCGCGGTTGAAGGTTTCGCGGTGCCGCTGGGTCGGGTCGGCGTTGGTGCCGCGCGGTGATGAAGAGGTGCTGGTCGGCTTGTTGGACGCGGCGCAAGTTGGGAACTGAAGCCGGCAGCGGTCCCCACCGAACGCGCGGACTGAAGTCTGAAGGTGCGCAGGCTACGTGGCCACGATGGTGATGGAGGCTGCGCAAAGACCCGAGCGCAGCGGCCGGCGGACGGCAAGAGCAGCGTGCGCTGACAGCGCCGCCACGAGAGACAATCCACGGCGAGGCTCGCTTGCAGCTTGCAGGACTCGTCAACGGCAGTTCAACGGCGAAAACTTCGGCCGAGATTGCGAACCGCTGAACGGCGGCGACCGCGCATGGCCATGGGATGCTCGTCCGCGAGCGAGCGGATCCGGCCGGCAGCAAATCGCTGCATCAACGGCCGTCACGCAGGCGGCAAGCAGCAGCCCGGCAACCGTGCCGCGTCGACAGGACATTGCCGTCGTGCTGCTGTTGCAAAGCCAGCAGAAACGGCTCAACAACAACACCCTCGAGCACCGAACCATGCATTTTTTCGCCGCGGCGTTGCTGTTCGTCTACGAATGCGAGCCAACCCGTACGTGCACCATCACGGTAGCATGTCGCCACGGAGCGCAGCGAGTGAGTGGCGGCTGCAGCGCCGACGGAGCCCCGTTTGGGCACCGGCAGAGCCTGAGCGGAGCTCGTCGCGCTGGCAAAAGCCTCGCTGCAACTCTGTGACCGGCGTGCGCAGCGACCGGACGCCCGGATTGCATAAGGAATCCAGGAACGCGCTTTCGTCGACGTCCGGAACGATGGCGGGTTGTCATCGGGGCGATTCGGCCCTTGCCAAAAAAAAACTTTTTTTTGCTGGCGTGCTGTCAGTGCTTACGGAAAAAGTAGGCAAACATTGTTTGGTTGATGGCCAACTTCGGACGGAGACTGCTGCTGTTGTTGTTGTGCATGCGAAGGCGATAGCGCGAAGCGATGCGGTGCCGCTATGCACGACACCATCCCGGGATCCGACGCATCGAAAAACCCGACGTCAGTCAGAGACGAGCGCGGCCGTATGCTCACTCATCTGGCGGCAGCTTCGAGACGACATTCCGTTGCACCACCGCGGTGAGCGCGGGGGATTTGGTCGTGCGGTTCTGGAGCGCATTCGGCACTGTGTACTTGCCGCTGGTCGTGCTGCGGAGCTTGCTTTTGCCGACTTCGGCGAAAAATCGAGGGGAAAGGAGGCTCGGCGTCCCGGGCATCCATCGCAACGCCGTCGCTGATCTGGTCCAAGCATCAGCAACGATGCGAGTGAATCTACAATGTGTAGATTCCTACACATGTGTGTACATATCCATACCAATGTCCATCAATGTCCGCCTCAAAAACCCTGAGCACCAGCCAGACAAGCTGGATGCCCATCTCCACGCGTCCGAAACGGGTGAGCAAGGGGGAAATGGTGAAAACTGCAACCGGCCGGCGATCGCACTTCACAATGCAGCGCAGCGTGAACTTCAGCTGGCGGAAACCATCGACAAGATGGTCTCCTCCGCAGCATTACTCGCCCCCCGGCCTGGCTGGTCGCAACCGTATGCCAGTCATGACCTCACCAGAGCGAGAGTAAGGCAGCGCCTCGCTCTTGGCGCCACCACTCCGCAAGAGAAGACACAGCAGTGAACATGGCAATCCCCACATCGGCACACCCAGCTTCGGACCTCCGATCCCGTGCGACTGGAGGCATTCGGCTCTCCCTGAACGGCGCACGCCGCGACCGAAATGCAGTGGTGGCTAGACACGTCGGCAGCTTGCCGGCAGCGGCAGCACATCCAGCAAGATCGCGGCGAAAGCGCTCGCTTCGTCAACTGACGACGCCCGGCGGACTGCAAGTGTGTGTACGTCGCGTCATTGCGGCGGTTGGCCGATACCAAATCGCTTGGGGGTGACTGATCCGCAGCGCGCTGCATGCACAGACACTGTCCTGCTGGAGTTTGGCCGGCGTTATCTCGCGTTGGCGGACCGGGCTCCAGCCAGGCCGCGTTGCCTTCATATTATGCAGCAACGAAGGCAATACGTTGAATGCGGCACAACTTGATGCCACGCGCCCGCTCGGCGGTCGAGGGCCACGTTACCTCACTTCATCTCTGACCAACACAGCTTAAAGTCAAATCCACCGAAGCGATGGCCGCAACGGCGCCGGTCTAGCCGGCAAAGCAGTGCAGGTGAATAGTCTTCTAAAGAAGATGGAGATGCCTTCAACCCAGCACTACACAGCGCCCTTGGACTGCAGCGGGGACGAAGGACAGCGTTGGATAGCAGTCAGTGATACACTGGAGCCGTTGAGTTTACTTCAGAATCTGTGACGTGGTGTGCAAATGTAGCCATCTGCCTGCTCAGCCGGCGGCCGTGGGTCGGTGCAGCGCCTGGAGCTTCGACACGAGAACGCCCTCGGTGAGATCGATCGCACGCTGAGTTTGAAGACGCAGTGAGGTTAGATGCGACGGAATGGCAAGCTGGTCGCCGAGTTAAGGGCGAAAGATTTGGGGGCAGTCGCTCACCTGGTGGAGCTGAATGAGCGACTTGAGGTCTTCCGCCGACAGCCCTTCGAGGTGAGAGCCCCGCAGCTCATGGATGCTGTTCACGGGTATATTACACAAATTAGAGTTTGACAGCGACGCAGGTGATGCTACGAGTTATTAACGCACCGTGTTTCCTGCTCTGTCACCGCTTCTTGCAGCTCAGCGACCCTACATCGAGTCGTCGCTGTAGACGACATCGTCACGCTGCATTGCTACGGATCGAAGCGATAGTGACGAGGTCAGCGGCTAGCAGTTGCTATTCACGTATGGACAAGGCCACTGTACCAGTGCTACTAGTAGCCAAGCTGCGGTGACGAGTGTCGTGTTCAAGATCGCGCAGACCTGCAATGTCAACACCTCCCTGTGAAAAAGTATCGACGTCGAAGCAACGTCCACACACCTGCTCGAACGCTCGGATGAGTCAGCCAGCCATGCCCCCGTAGGTATACGGTACTTACCAGTTCGCGATCGTCTCCTGCGAGCGGCTCAGGCGCAGAGCCGAAGGTGAGTCGATCAGCAGCACGAGCAATGCCGCGGACATGAGCGCAGTCGCTGCTTGGATCTATAGCAAAAACACTCAGCGCGTTAAAAGGCAAGAAAGAGAAGTGAACAAACGATGAAGCTCACCAATCTGTACGGCGTGAGCTCAGCTGCTGCACCGTCTCCGAGTACCTTGTACTCTTGGTGCGGGTCCATTTGGCTGAGCTTCCGCATGAGGCCTATCAGGACGCTAGTATGAAAACACACAGCAGACACACAAGACGCTTGATGGAAGGAACCGAAGCAGTTAATCCTGATGCTATGAAGCAGAGCTTGATCGAGTGGAGAAGGATATTTGAACAGGATGAAGAAGCTCTGCCGCGAGCGGTTGGCGCCTGCGCTGTAAGCGCACAGAAAGCTGTCGGTTCTGCTGCCCGAGTGGAGATTCAACGCATCCATCCAGCACATGCCTGCTACGACCCCCAAAATCATGACGACTGCGGCCTTCTCACCGTCCTGGCGGAGGATCGACCAGCATAGCCAATGTTCTGAGCCATCGCGAAGCTTCTGTTGTGCTTTGTGCAGCGACGAATGCCGATGCGCTGGGAAAGCGTCGAGCGGTCTGCGCTTCCTCGTACGCACTTGGTAGAAATCTCCACTGGTCTCGTTCTCCACAAGGAACCGCGCTGTCGTCCCCGCTGGGGTCGAGGATACACTCTCCTCGTCCTGAAGATGAAACATCTCGACTACCGAGGACGGCGACAAGCTCGTCATGCTGTCCGACCGCTTCAGTTCGCCCCTGTCCGTGTCGGGCTTAACTTCCTGCACCTCCTTCGCTTCCTCCGCTCGAGCTCGTTGAGCTTCTTCGCGGAAGTGACGTCGAGTTTTCGTAGCCTTGGGCTTCTCATCCTTCTGCTTGCGCTTCCGTTTGTCCTTGAACTCAGTCGCCATGGCGTTGTTCTCACTCATGCTGGAGGCTCTATCTTGTCCAGCGTAGCTCGAAACGTCAGCAGAGGCTTGAACCGACACTCTCAAAAACTTTGCTTTCAAGATCGCGGACGGCATGCCGACGGACACCTGCTACGACTTCCCACTGCTCAAGGACGAGGTGGGCGCCATCGTGCAAGACGCAGTGCTAAGTGTGCTGGAAGGCAACGTGTACGACAACGCCAAGGTGAGACGATGAAAGAAATCGATTTCAACTTTTACCTCGCGTTGATTTCTTACGCGTTCGATAGGCAAATGACTGGGTCAACATGGTCACCCACGCGTGCATCGAGGACCTGAAGCGCCTCTGCCCCGTAGGCCCGACTGCTTTCAGTACTAATTGATGGTTTGATCGTCTTGGCTGACTCTGTGGCTGTTGCAGAATTTCAAGTTCATCGTGACGTGCTTAGTCCGGCAGCGAAAGGGAGCAGGCCTCGAAGTCGGCAGGTAAGTTACCATGTTCATCTTGTAAAGGACTCGATCTCTCACGAACTCCTTCGTGGCTTGCAGCGGTGCGTATTGGGATGAGAAGTCCGATGGTACGTCGACAACCTGACAAGTGGAGGTTCCGTTCGTCTCGTCTTGCTGATACTTTTGATGCGATAGGATCCTGCACTGTGTCTTGGGAGAACGCGACCATCACCGCCGTCTTGTATGTCTACGGGTTGGCCATTTGACTTGCTTTCGAAAGAGATACATATTAAAAATGCAACTTACTTAGTCCATGACGATACTTTGGATCACGCCGTGAGAGCTGGCGCTACTGCTGCGGGAGCTGGCACAACACCTTGTCTCGCCTCGATCTTGAGCGGGTCGATGGCCACGAGCCACGCCCTCATCTCCGCAGAAGTCGACGCCTGCAGCCACCACACGGCCGACTGTTTCCTCCCGTCCACACACACCAGACGGAATGAGAATGGCACTTCGGGTGACGTCGACACGATCAACTGACACAGGGACAGATCCATGACACCCGTTTGTTGCTTCCGCGCGAAGCCCTCGTAGGCGTAGAGGAACGGACGCTGCAGGACGAACCATTGGCGCTCCCACATCAGCTTGGGCGCGTGGGTTTTCGGAGAGGTACTCGGACGAACGGTGGTGCTTCCTAACGGCGCAACGACAGCAGCTGCGGTCTCCTCGTCGAGAGAAGAAGCCAGTGACAGCATGAGGAAGCCGCTCATTTCACCTCCGAGCTGGTCGCCGCCTACCAACTGGGTGGGCTCCGAAACGAAGTGAATCACGTGCTCCTGGAACTTCGGTGACCGCTGAATCGCCAGCTTGGACTCTGGATGGTTCACTGCGTCCAGGTCCACTAACTTCCCTGTGAAAATGTTCATGAGGAGGTCTGTTCGTCTCAAATGACGGAGGAAGAGGTCCGAGGGGGAAGCGTCCAACTGAACGCTCTCGAACACTTGCACCTCATCTTCCGTCCTCTGGAAAATCTCGTCCAAGCACAGATTCACCTTGGTAACACTCAATGGAGCGCCGACTGCAGCCTCATTTCCTTCGCGTAAGTTCATCATGATCCACACTTTCTGCCGCACGCGCTCAAGTTGCATCGCGATCTCCAGTCGCCGCAAGCCGCGTACGTGACGAGCGACCACGACGTCGCTGATGGAAGCAGACGCTACCGTGTCCTCCTCGTTGGCTGGATCGTCACTCAAGTCCAGACTATCGCTCTCGTCCTCGTCCACCCTGACGTCTGCGGCGTACCAGGTGCCGAGACGGTAGCTGCGGCTGAAGCTTTCCTTGGCCCACCACACTGTGCGCGAGGCCACCAAGCCCCTTGTAAATCTCTGCGCGGCCGAGACGCTGCTGCCACAGACCTTGGCGACGAGGCTTTTCGAGATCACGATCGGCACTCGAGACCAGCGCGTCGTGAAGGCGATGGCTAAGCGATACGTGGAGCGCGCACCAGCCGTGTTTATCGGCTCCAGGTCGCTGTCGGGGGCTCGATCCCAACGTAAAATGGCGCTAAGAGATCGACTCGCGTCGTCCACGCCTGCATCTCCACGGAAGTCGAGCACTTGCCACCTCGTTGACCCCGGATCAAGCGATTCCGAGTCGCCCGATGCTGCGCTAGCAGATTGTTCGTGATGGTCGTGCAGCATTCGAGACGAAGGCAACATCCTCTGCGTCGTCTTGCCCATCATCCTCGACATGGACGCTGTTCGGTTGACCGACGGCGCGTCGGGGGCGGCGATACGCACGTGCACGATCTCCGACAGAGCGAATGGCTGTTGATCCGACTGCGTCACGCGAACCATCAGGCGACGGGATCGATTGGCGTGAAGCCGCAGCGCACCGTCGGGTTTCACAGCCACGGGATGGTACAGCCCGTCCACTTCGCGCTCCTCCACGTCGACAGACACGTAAAACTCCACTTGCTCCGTCTCCACGGCAGCGTTCTTCAGCTCATCAGCTTCAGACGCCAACAACTTGACGTCGTAGCCCCAGATCTCCACCAGCAGGGACTCCTCTTCAGCCGTGCATTGGCTGAAAAGGTTCTTCTTCTTGGTCGAGATCGCCGTCTCGAACTCCTCTCCGATCAAGAACGTCTTCTGGCCTTCATCGGCCTCGTTTGAGGGCGCCACTCTGGGCGTCGAGAAGATCTTGGGCGTACCTGCTTCCTCCACTAACGGCTGCTTGCCTTCAAGAGCTCGGAGCTCCGCGTTCGCTTTGGACGCCGTTTCCTTGAGCGTGACGGAGATCCCAGACGCGGCGATGAAGCTCCCGTCGTCAAAGATCATCGTATCGAGGCGAACTCGGATGCGATGCACGGAAGTCGAGGGCTCTTTGGGTGACAAGATGCCTCTCTTCTTGCCTGGATGCACCACCTCCGAGACGCCTTCCAGCTGCGTTTCCAGCTTGCCGATGAACGCGCCAGAGAAGTCGTAGATTGCCACGGACAGAGAGACCGCCGAGCCCGGCGATTGGGCTGCCAGGTAAATCCTTCCGTAGCCCAGAAGACGTAGCGAGGGCATCAGTTGCGAAGGTGGCTTGAGCTGCTGCGTCGACTCGGCGTGTGCTTGCTTGTTGACCGGCGATTTCTCTTCCACTCGCGACGTTCTCCTCTCGCGATCAGTCGAGCGACTTGGGCGCCGCGAGGCTGCGACTTTGGTCGCTGGCTCAGGGATCTGCAAGTCTTCGATCTTCGGGGCTTCTTCGATGACGAAGGAAACCACATTCTCGAGCGAAGCCGCGAACTCTCGCAGGAACTGGAGCTTGAGTTCCAGCATGGTGCGGTCCCAGTGCACGGTACTGCAGCAATTGGCCTCGAGTTTCTTCTTGACGACCACCGTGTCTTGTCCGCCCTCCGTTTCCTCCGCCCCAAGAGCGAATTCCGTGTTGAGAACCCACTTGGTGCAGATGGCGTTCGCTTCCTCCACAAGAGCCTGAAGCTCCCGCCCCTCGTCCTTGTCAATCTTCAATTCAGGCGGCTGCTCCACTGCCTCGGCGATTCTCGGCGTCGACACGGCAAAGCCAGGGACGTGGATACGGAAGCAGTAGGGCTTGCCCAGTCGCACTTGGTCGCCATGATGAAGCTTCGTAGGTCCTCCGTACTCAAGCGGTTGGCCATTGAGCAGGAGAATCGCTGTCGGGTCCAACGACTCGAGCTCCACAATGTACTCGGTATCATCGTCCACAACTATATCTTGCTCTCTTGGTATGCGCGTACACGTAAACCGCGCGTGGCGAGGCAGAATCCGGCTCACGTCGTCGCCTGGCAGCTTACACACTTGGACGACTGAGCGTCTGTCCGCTGAAAGAGCCAATGCCACCTCGGAAGCATTCAACGGTGACGTCTGGCGAGACGCTTTACCGCCTGGAGTTGACGGGGCACTACGAGAAGAGCTTTTCTTTCGACGCAGGATGATGGAGCTCCATGATCCATGCCGTTTCTTCTGTTTAGGGGGCTTCACGCCTTCGCTTCCTTCAGAACTCTTCTCATCCGACTCGTCGTCGTGCTGCACTTCCACCGTCTCGTACTTGGTCAAGTCTGGATGTGGGTCAGAGCCAAAGAGCGTTGTTCCCTCCACTAACACGTACGCCAGGGCCTCTCCAGGACCCAGGTTGGCACTCATGTTGACGAGACTGGGAAGGCTGTCGCTCAAGTGAATGGTACGAGCCTCGGTCGATTTGGCCAAGTAGGTTTGCTGGGACCGGAAGAACTCGACCTCGTTCTGCAATTCCGCGTAGAAGGACTCCCGCTCCACCAAACTAGCAGAGATCCCGGCGTTCACGCGTTCCTTCCCGGGACTTCCTTCTTTCCGGTTGAGCTGGGCTCGCAACTCGTCGATTTCTTGGCGAAGTTGCCGGATGATTCGAGCGTTCTTGTCCTCGTTCACAACCGCGCGGTTCATCACCTTCTTCGCCGACTCGGCGTAACGCAAAGTGCTCATCGTCTCGTCATAGTTCTACAAGAACAAACAGCACGTTGTTAGCCGCAGAGAAAGCAGTGAGAAGTTCAACACCATGCAAAGACGTACATCTGATGACGGGCTGATCATTGCAAACATTGTTGTCTTTCACACCCAAGTAACACAATGCGGTTAGTAAGTTGCTGAAGTAAAACCCAGAGATCCAGCCACCCACCTTGGCGTTTCCACCCAAGCTTTCCTTCAGAAGCCACGTCAGCGTGCTATCTCGGTAAGGAATTCGGTCCGTAGCTTGCCTGTATCGTTCAGGAATCACCCACGTTAGCAACCCGACTTTAATCTTTGCAGACAACATGAACCACGTACTTGCTCAGCGCAGAGATGACGCGTCCGAGCGTCGTGAGGCTTTTATTGATCATCGCGCCTTCTTTCAGTCGGTCGCCACTTGTACCCGACACATTGGCGCGTTCCGAACCCGCCAAGTCGATCATACAGATCTTCGAAGTCTACCAACCCAACCCAGAAAATGAAAAGTTAGAACAGCTTCCGCGGAAGAGGAAAACGAGAGAGAAAAAATCCTCACCTTATCGTTCGCGCACTGCGACACCGGGTCGAATGTCGTCTGCGTGAACGTGATCGTGAAGACGGCATGGGAGCGCGAGGACACCGGGTTCATGAGCGTGGACGCCACCGTCCTTAGCTTCTCTCCGGCCAGCATTTCCTCTGCAATGTCCGCATACGACGTGACGGATCGGATGCTAAGGCCTTCCACGAAAGGCCCCGTGACGGGATGTTCGCGCACTCTGAGCGTGCGCCTCGTTGGCTCCGCTTCGCTTAGTGTCGTCGTAAACGACGGTCTTCTCTTCTCCGTCTGCACGTCCGTATCCAGCAGGTCGTTCACCTTCTCCTTGTAGATCTCGCAGTAGCTCACATGAGCACTGTAAATGGTCCTCTTG
Organism: Phytophthora chlamydospora; assembly: GCA_012295415.1. Lineage (NCBI taxonomy): Eukaryota > Oomycota > Peronosporomycetes > Peronosporales > Peronosporaceae > Phytophthora > Phytophthora chlamydospora. Next base: position 34,448 of record JAABLK010000147.1, on the reverse strand, counting down.
ACGTCTTCGTCATCCCTGGCTGCCTCCTTGTCTCTTCTGGCGTCCACCTCGGTGAAGAGAGCTTCACAGACCCTAGGGATCACTCCCTTCCCGTCCTCGCTCTTATCTCCCACCATCGTGTGCGTCTTGCCACTGCCCGTCTGTCCGTAGGCCAGTAAAGTGCAGTTGAAACCCTCAAAGGCCGCGTCGATCACGGACCGTCCAGCCTCTTCAAAGAGAACCTCCTGGTTGGGTTTCTGTGTGTCTTCGTCCACGTCCGCGCCGTCCGTTGCGGGGCCAAAGCAGCGGTCGAAGTGGAACGTGCGGCACTCGCCTGCTGTATTGGCGGCCTTCACCGCCGCGTCACTGAGCGGTGCGCCCGGTACTGAAGTTTGTGGGAAGTTTGGCTCTGCGAAGACTGCGGGGTTGACCACTTGGACGGCGCTACGCGTGACGCGCACCACGACGGGCGTCTGGGACTGCAACTCGCGCGTGCTCATGGGCCGCGCGCGCACCAGCACCTTGATGGCGCAGGGCGCTTCCTCGTCCTGCATGACGGAAGCCTTGGCTTGTGTAGAAGCTGGCAGATCTTTCAATGAGGTGGCGATGGCGTTCCGCGAGATGACCGTGAGCAAGCGGGGACCGGGTAGATACGCGGACTGCGCCTCTTCAAGGTGACTTTTGACTGACTTTGAGTATGCCCGGCGTTTCGAAGCGGAAAAATGGGGTGGAAAGTTGGGTTCTTCTGACTCAACGTTAGAGGTGAGAGGAACGAGGGCAATTGATGCAGCGAGGCAACGGCGTTTGAGGTGGGCGACTGCGGCGAATGCTGGTGCTGGAGAAGCAGGCTGAGCCGTGAAGTTGTAGTTGCAAGGATGAGCCGTCTCTGGCACTTCAACTTGGTGCCGGCGATCGCTTTTGGACCTCCGGCTGGAGGAGAAGCACGATGCATGGTGTTTGGAGAAGAGCTTCGAGGAGGAGATCTTGAGTGTGTGTGTAGATTCGAGGGCATGTGCGGTGCAGAGGAAGTCGAAATGGTTTGGTTAATGCAAAAATAAAAAAAACAAGTTTGCGGACCGACGTGACAGTGCAGTTTTGACAGGTGTCGACAAGTTGCATTCCCGATTATGTTCTCTGCTCAAGCGGGCCAGATAAACTCGTATACTTCTCGCTGGAGGTCGCCGATGCTAATACACGCCGCCCCGCTAGTTCTTCCACGCGGGTCGACTTCAGGAATTCGGCACGATAGGCGAATTGCGTATGATGATCGCTCCCTCGTGAAGCCTACAGAAAGGGGAGAACACGTGGGGCATTCCCCTGTACATGTCCTTGGCATACGTACGAGTCGCTAACCCCGTCAAAGATCATCGAGCTTCGTGACACTTTGATAAGTCCCCCATCTCGCCAGTGCCTTGTTCATACGTCCATGCAAATCCTCCTCTTCCTCCCTTTCGTTTCTGTACCCGTTTTTGGTATCGACCAGAATTCCCACCGCTTCGTGCGTCATTCCCAATAAGCCGCGTCAGACCCCAAGCAACCAAAGCTCTATCTGCCGATCATGCGCGTGTTCCGCTTCGCTATCGACCGCGGCGGCACCTTCACGGACGTCTACGCCGAGATGGACGTGCTGAATGCCCAGGGGAACGTCGTGGATGTGCATCCCAAGGTCATCAAGCTGCTGTCCGAAGACCCGGCCAACTACCCTGACGCCCCTCGGTACCCAACTTCTTGATACAGTATTCACCTGCTAAGAGGTCAGCACTAACGTCTGTGGTGCTGCAATTAGAGAGGGCATTCGCCGTGTGCTGGAGGCTATGACGGGCGTCCCGCACCCGCGCGACCAGCCCGTGGACACGTCCAAGATCCAGAGCATCCGCATGGGCACCACAGTGGCCACGAACGCGCTGCTGGAGAGGAACGGGGAACGCACGGTGCTCGTCACCACCCAGGGCTTCCACGACCTGCTGTACATTGGCAACCAGTCAAGACCCAAGATCTTCGACCTCGAGATCCACATGCCCGACGTCCGTAACAACTGCAGAGTTACGGGTAGAACGAGGGGCTAACACGTGTGTTTCTGTGTGTTTTTAGACGCTGTATGACTCGGTGATCGAGGTGGACGAGCGTCTGCAGGTGGTGCCAAGTGAGAAGGACCGACTGCCGACGGATGAGAAGGGCATCAGCGGCGACTACATCCGCGTGACCAAGGAGTTGGATGTGGCCGATCTGACCAAGAAGCTGCAGGCGGCGCGTGAAGACGGAGTGGAGAGCGTGGCCATTGTATTGCTGCACTCGTACACGTTCCCGCGCCACGAGCAGCAGGCTCGCGACATTGCGACCAAGCTGGGCTTCACACAAGTGTCGCTGTCGTCGGAGGTCATGCCGATGGTCAAGGCTGTGCCGCGAGGATTCACCACGTGCGCCGACGCGTACCTTACGCCGGTCATCAAGAAGTACGTGGCGTCGTTCTGCGCTGGCTTTGGAGAGGGATTGGACCAGGTGAACATCAGCTTCATGCAGAGTGACGGCGGACTGGCGCGCATGAAGCACTTCCACGGCCACCGCGCGATCCTCTCGGGCCCGGCAGGTGGCGTGGTGGGATACGCGCGTACGACGCGGCCGCCTGAGACGCCTGGGGCTGCTTCGGTCCAGCCTGCTGTGATCGGCTTCGACATGGGCGGCACCTCCACCGACGTGTCGCGCTTTGACGGCAAGTTTGAGCACGTTCTCGAGAGCGTGACGGCCAATGTGACTGTGCGCGCGCCGCAACTGGATATCCAGACGGTGGCAGCAGGCGGAGGTTCGCGTCTATTCTACAAGAACGGCCTCTTCCTCGTTGGTCCCGAGTCGGTGCGCGCGCATCCTGGACCGGTGTGCTACCGCAAGAAGGGCTACCTCAGCGTGACCGACGCTAACCTCGTTACGGGACGTATCCTGCCCGATTTCTTCCCGAAGATCTTCGGTCCTAACGAGGACGAACCCCTGGATGTGGCTGGCTCGCAGCGAGCATTTGAAGAGCTCACGAAAGAGATTAACGCCTCGGCTGGCGCGAATGGAGTCAAGTACACGATGGAGGAGGTGGCGTCGGGCTTTCTCCGTGTGGCGAACGAAGCCATGTGCCGTCCTATCCGAAACCTGACGCAGAACAAGGGTTATGACATCAGCACGCACATCTTGGCTTGCTTCGGAGGCGCTGGACCGCAGCATGCGTGCTCCATCGCCAAGGCGTTGGGCATGGCGAGGGTCTACATCCATCGCTACAGCGGCATCCTCTCGGCTTACGGCTTAAGCGTTGCAGACAGCGTCGTGGACAAGCAGCTTCCGTCGTCGGCGGAGTACAACGCCGCTACCAAAGCTGAGCTGATTACAAGCCTTACGAAGATCGCAGACGAAGCCGTGAACGAGCTCGTGGCCGACGGGTTCCAGCACGAAGACGTGCAGGTGCAGTACTTCCTCAACATGCGCTACGAAGGAACCGACAACGCCGTTATGACGCGCGGTCCTGTGGGCGCCAAGGGTGAATCCTCGTCGACCAACGCGACGGCCCTCGCTGCGTTTGACTTTGAGGCCACGTTCGTCAAGAAGTACCAGCGCGAGTTCGGCTTTGTCCTGCAGAACCGCTCCATTATCATCGACGACGTCCGCGTGCGCGCCACCGTTTCTCCTGACCTGAAAGACCCGGCGTTGAAGGCTGTTGCCGCCGTCGCTGGCGCGGTGCAGCCGTGTGCGCCTCACTCGATGACGCCGTTCTACTTTGAGCAAGAAAAGGCTTGGAAGCAGATCCCCGTCTACCTGCACGAAGAGCTTCTTGAGCGTCGTGGGGCCAAGTACAATGGACCGGCGATCATCATGCAAGGCACGGCGACGGTGGTTGTGGAACCCGAATGGGAAGTGCAGATCATGCCGAGTGGTGACCTGTTCCTCGTCTATGGTGTCGACGCTGTCGAACTGGAGAAGGGGCACCCAGTTCTCCGATCCGAAGACGTCCCTCTTGACTCCATTCAGCTCTCGGTGTTCTCTCACCGCTTCATGGGCATCGCCGAGCAGATGGGCCGTACGTTGGCGCGTACATCCGTGTCGGTGAACATCAAGGAGCGTCTGGACTTCTCGTGCGCGTTGTTCGGTCCTGATGGCGGACTTGTGGCCAATGCGCCGCACCTTCCTGTCCACCTCGGCGCCATGCAGCAGGCTGTGCGCCACCAACTGAGGTTCTGGGGCGACGATCTCCATGACGGCGACGTGTTGGTCTCGAACCACCCGCAGCTCGCCGGCGGCTCTCACCTGCCCGACATCACCGTCATCACGCCTGTCTTCGACCAATCGAGCGGCAAGATCGAGTTCTTCGTGGCGAGCCGCGGCCACCACGCTGACATCGGCGGCATCTCTCCTGGCTCGATGCCTCCGCTCTCGAAGACGCTGTCCGAGGAAGGCGCAGCGATCGTGGCGTTCAAGCTGGTGGACGGCAAAGTCGGCGAGTTCCGTGAACAGGAGATCACCGACATCCTCTTGCAGAAGGACCGGGTGGACGACCAGGGGCGGCCGTGTATTGGCACGCGCAACCTGCGCGACAACCTGTCGGACCTGCGCGCGCAGGTGGCGGCCAACCAGCGTGGCGTGGTGCTCATGCACGAGCTGTGCGCCGAGTACTCGCTGCCCGTGGTGACGGCCTACATGAACTACATCCAGCAAGCGGCCGAGATCGCGGTGCGCAACATGCTGCACGAGTTCTCGCTGCAGCGCAAGCTCCCTGAAGTGGGCGTGGTGAACGCTGAGGACTTCATGGACGACGGCACGAGGATCGCGCTGCAGATCTCCATCGACCGTCGCTCCAACTCGGCTGTGTTTGACTTCAACGGCACTGGCCCCGAAGTCTTCGGGAACGTCAACACGCCCCCCGCAGTCACGTACTCTGCGATCATCTACTGTCTGCGCTGCTTGCTGCCGGGCGAGGATCTGCCGCTGAACCAGGGCTGTCTGGCCCCCATCGAGGTGCGCTTCCCGAGCGAAGGCAGCATCCTGAACCCGAGCGACAACGCCGCTGTCGTCGGTGGCAACGTGCTCACCAGCCAGCGCATCACTGATGTGATCCTCAAGGCGTTCGGTGCCTGCGCAGCGTCGCAGGGCTGCATGAACAACCTCACGTTCGGCAGTGCGACGCTCGGCGGCTACTACGAGACGATCGCCGGTGGTGCCGGCGCTGGCCCGTCCTGGAATGGCCGCAGCGGCATCCACACGCACATGACGAACACGCGCATCACGGACCCCGAGATCCTGGAGAAGCGCTTCCCCGTGCTGCTGCGCGCCTTCCACCTCCGAGAAGGATCGGGTGGCGCCGGCAAGTTCCGTGGCGGCGACGGCGTGGTGCGTCAGATCGAGTTCCTCGAGGGCATGACGGTGAGCATCCTTTCCGAGCGCCGGGCGTTCCAGCCCTACGGCCTGGAAGGCGGCGCACCTGGTGCTCGCGGCATCAACCTGCTCCAGCGCAAGGGCGGCCGCACCGTCAACCTGGGCGGCAAGAACACAGTCGATGTACTGCCAGGCGAAGTCTTGACGCTGTACACGCCCGGCGGTGGCGGCTTCGGTGCTGCCAACTAGGCGGCCATGGCCTGTTTAAGGGAGGGTCATGCTCGCAGTAAGAAGAGGGCAAAGGCGGTTAGTGGTTCTTTCGTGCTCTAACAAGGGTGTACCTTGCCTCTAGTTCCTCTGCTCCTCTTTCTCCTTCTTCGCTTTCTCCTTTGCGGCAATGCGATTTTTGCGCTTCTGCGAGCGCTCCTCCAGGATGACGGCGAACTCTTCGAGCTCGGCATCCAGCTCCTTGCGCAGACTCTCGTTGCGCTTGTTGAAGTCGCTCGTGGGGATCTCCTCGAGGCGCGGCATGCCTGGTTCCTTGGCCGCCTTGGCCGCTTTGCTACGCAGCTTGCGGCTCTGCTTCCGCTTCTTCTGCAGGTCCTGCTCGCGCTCGAGGAACTCGTCCACGGTGTCGGGGTTCCGCCGGTACCTGCACTCGGGCGCCGTGTGGCCCAGGTTGCCGCAGTTGGAGCAGATGCGCGGCAGCAGGCAGTTGCGCGAGCGGTGGCCGCGCTCGCCGCAGTTCGTGCACACGCGGTCGCGGTCCAGCTCGCGGCGCAGCGCCTGGTGGAACTTGCGCTGCTTGAGCTCCTTCTCGTCCCAGACGTTCTCCAGCTCTGCCTCGTAGTTGAGCTCGTCCATGTCCTTCTCCAGCAGGTGGTTCACAGCGCGCCTGCCCAGTTGTGAGTGGTGCACGGAGCTGCCTCGGCGACGGAACGTGTTCTTCTTGAAAGCCGCCGACGTGCGGTAGTCCTTAGCTGTGCTACTAGGTCGGGTTTCATCGTCCCCCCAAGAGGAAGCAACTGGTCCATCCTGCTCCTCGTCACTCTCTTCAGTCTGCTCTCCGTCCTTCTCCTGGTCCTCCTGGTCGAGTTGGAACTGCTGCGAGTGCAGCATGAGCCTCTCCAGCGGACTCAGCTCATCCTGCTCCTCGTCCTGCGCTTTGAATTCGTCCTGCTCCTCGTCCTGCAGTTTAAAATGATCGTGGTCTTCGTCCTGGTCCTGTTCTGCGTCCTGCAGGCTTCGAGTCTTCTGGTCGTCGTCTTCAGGGCCTTCCATCGTCGAAAAACCGCGGGTCCTGGATACTTGGGGGTGATCAAATCGAGTGGACAATAGAACTGCATTGTTGCCGAGTAAGCGGGCAACTGTGGAAGCGCCACGCGTCGCCGCAGGACCGCGAAGTGCATGACGGGCCGCCAAGACCGACAGAGCCAGCATCTTCGTGGTGATGGATGAAATTGAAAAATGTGTGGCGGACATCACAGCATTGAAAATGTGGTGCACACTAACTTTAAGGTAACTCCATTTAAGTACGAACGCTAACGGTACTCTTTTTGGGGAGCTCCAATAAGGACCAAAACCAGCCGAGCTTCTTCTCTTCCCGGAGGTGTCGCTCTCTACGCGCGCGTGTGCAGCCGTCGTCGCGCGTTATCTCGTCCTGTAACCCGCTTTATCGTCTTGTACAGACGCGTGCGGTTCTTTCCAGCCTAGATCGGTCGTCTGCAGACGCCTGTAGGCCGCGCCACGAACGCGTGTAGCTGTCCCAGCCGGTTAAGCAGGAAAGATGCTGTCGGCTCGCCCCATGCCCGCCGAGGTGGAGATCCGAGACGTATGGGAGACCAACCTGGACGAGACCATGAAGACCATCCGAGAGGTGGTGACTAAGGGCTGCTACGTGGCCATGGACACGGAGTATCCGGGCGTCGTGGCACGTCCCATCGGCTCGTTCTCCACGTCGTCCGACTACCAGTACCAGACGCTGCGCTGCAACGTGGATCTGCTACGTATCATCCAGTTGGGCGTGGCCTTCTTTAACGAGGACGGCTCGTACATGGAGGAGCTGCCTGTGTGGCAGTTTAACTTCAAGTTCAGTCTGAGTGAAGACATGTACGCGCAGGACTCGATCGAGATCCTCAAGCAGGCCGGCATCGACTTCGCCAAGCACGAGGAGCAGGGCATCGAGGTAGCCAGGTTCGGCGAGCTGCTGGTGCCTTCCGGTCTCGTGCTGGGCGACCACGTCAAGTGGGTATCGTTCCACGGCTCGTCCGACTTCGGCTACCTGCTCAAGGTGCTCACGTGCGCGCCGCTGCCGGCCGAGGAAGAAACGTTCTTCGACCTGCTGCACACGTACTTCCCAGCCACCTACGACTTAAAGCACGTGGCCATGGACTTCGACAAGGTGGGCGGCCTCAGCCGCCTGGCCGAGGACCTCAAGGTCGAGAGAATAGGCACAATGCACCAGGCCGGCTCGGACGCGCTGCTCACGGCCGCCACGTTCTTCAAGATGGTCGAGGTCTTCTTCGAAGGCAACGTCGAGAGCGCAGCCAAGTACTCGGGGCAGCTCTACGGTCTCGGCAACAGCCTCGCCAACCTGGGTCAAGGATAGACTAGCATAGGCAGCGAGGTGAGCGCTTGAGAGACGAGAGGAAAGACAGCATGCAAATACCACCACAGAACGAGCATCGTGCACCACCACATACTAGAAAAGCTCTGTATTAAGCTTTCTTCTCTTGCTCTACGCAGACTTGGGGGAACAAACGTCTTGCTCTCTTGTCACCAAGTGTCAGCATTACCCACAAAGGACCGCCGTCTTGTCCTGATACTCTTCTCTTCTTTGCTCCAGCCTAGTGCAGCTGAATGAAGCGCACCACGTCGTGGATGTCGGCGTCCTTGACGCTGCACTTGACGAATGAGATCTCGCAGGGCGAGTCCACATCGAACTGGAACGGGGCTCCGTCGCGGCCCACGGGGATCTGCGACAGGTCCTGCTCGTCGTCGTCGCCCTCGGTCTCCAGCGACGAGCGCGTGGTCTTGAGCTGCGTCAGCTCCTTCTCCAGCGCGTCACGCACGGCCTGCGGACTGGCAGCGCCGGACGCCTCGCTCTTGTTGCACACCACCATGATCGGCGGCGTCTGGTCGTTCACCTTCTTGTTGGCGAAGATGTCGTACAGGAATCTAACAGTATCGAGGTTAGCACCGTATCAACAGCAACGTTGCAAGTCAGCTACTCACTCTGCAGCCTTGCGGAACGACGGGAGGTCGCTGGCGTCCACGAAGAAGGCGATGCACCCGGCCACGGGGTAGAAGTCCGCGACACGTCTGTACCAACAGCACAATGATCACTCTCCAGCCTTGCAAATAGGAACAATAGGGGCAAGTCTTACGAGCGGAGACGTTCGTGACCCGGGTAGTCGACGACCGTGAGCTCGGCGTCGAACTTGTCCGGGTTGTACTTGGGGTGCACCATGAAGCGGAAGGTCTGCTCCTTCATGGAGCTCACCGTGTCGGCGTGCTGGCCGTCGCGGATGAGGTGGAAGAAGCTCGTCTTGCCGGCGTGGCGCGGACCCAGCAGCAGCGCCATCTTCTTCTTCTTGCCCGTGAAGCTCACGTTGAGCCCGCGCATGTGCAGGATGAAGCGCACCACCAGCACAACGTACACCACCACGAGCGCCAGGAAGGGCACCACCATGTACACGGGCGCCCCATAGATCTTGGTCGTCAGCAGCTCAAACATCCTCGACCCCACTTGAGACTTGAGCCGGAGAGCGATATATCGAAAGTGACGTCAACCACGTACTGCTCGCAATTACTGATATCACGTTACACAGGCAATATTTCTAAAAGTCATTATTTACAGCTGAACTATGTAAATACAGTAAAGCCCAAATATATCTGTTTATAGCGATATGGGGATGCGCTTGTTTTCAATCAAGTCGCCCGTGAAGTGCAAGTCAATTCTGAGGTACTGCAACGTGGCGAAGAGCTCCGATATGTCGGCTGAAGCCCCGAAGCGCCGAGAGCGCGTGAACGTCGTGTGGAAGCCCGCGCACTTGGTGGGGGTGTTGCTATTAGCTCTCTCCTACGTGGATGCTTCGTCCGTGGTGCGCGTGGTGCGCGTGCTGCTATTCGTGTACTTCGCTCTCGCCAGTCTGGACCTGGCGTTGACACGCTACCACCTTTGGACATTCGAGCCCACGACCCCCGAGCTCAAGCGCTATGCGTTGGTCACGGGGGCGTCTTCCGGCCTGGGCAGGGAGATGAGCTACCTGCTCTCGGAGCAAAAGTACTCGCTGGTGCTGGCTGCACGCACCGAGACGGTGTTGGAGCGGATGAGGGCGGAGATTGAGCTGGTGAACCGGCCGACGGAAGTGCTGGTCTGCGCGTGCGATCTGGCCACGACCGAAGGTATTGAGAAGCTGGTCAAGTTCGTCAAGGACAAGGAGCTGGTCGTCGATATCCTTGTGAACAACGCCGGCGCGTGTCTGACCAAGGACTTCACGCAGCTGAAGACCAAGGAGGTGGACGAGCTGATGATGCTCGACATGCACGCCATGGTCAAGCTCACGCACGCCATTGTGCCGCAGATGGTGGAGCGCAAGATCGGCCGTGTACTCAACATCAGCTCCATCGCGGGGGCCTTTGCGGTGCCCACGGCGGCGCTGTACGGCAGCAGCAAGGCGTTCGTCACCAACTTCAGCCAGGCGCTGAGCTACGAGCTGCGCTCCACGGGCGTCACGGTCACCTGCGTATGCCCTGGACCGGTGGCGACCAACTTCAGCAAGACGGCGAACCTGGACGCGGCTGTGTGCATGACGGTCCCTGGAATCGCGGCAGACGCCAAGGACACGGCCAAGAAGGCGCTGGACGCCATGTTCAACGGCGAGGTGCTCGTCTACGACACGTGGTTCGCCTACCTGTCTGCGAACATGGTGCAGTCGGTGCTCCCGGGGCGTATCGCTGCCTGCTGCTTCGGCGCTGGGATGCACGAGCTCAAGAATATCTGGCAGATGATCAAGAGATAAGCTGCTGAAGGCTTGCGCCTTCGTGTATTTCTTGGTTGAATACGAGGCACCAACTGCGGATCACCGTGGAGTCTGCTTCCTGATCAGTGGAAGAGCACGGGACTTCACCTCGTCAATGACTTGAAGCAGCGGGATGCCCTGCTCCGTCGCGATCGCCTGGGCAGTAAAGCAAAACGTGAGTAAGAGCAACAGACAAGTGCAAAATGGACCCTAGAAAAGTATCTTGCCTTGCAGTGCTCAAACTCTGGATGGACATTCACCGCCTCGTTGCCCAGGAATGCCACTTTGACGTCCACCGAGCGGCCAAAAGCGGAGACGGACACGAACTCGCGAGAGAGGAAGACGCGATCCATCACGTTGCTGCAGAAATGATCGTTTATTGATTGTTATGTTATCAAAGGCACGAAGAAGAGTTAGTTCAGCTCCAGCCAGCGAAAGAGCAGCATTGGCACGTACCGGCGGACGCCCAGCGTCGACGTTTCACGGAAGATCGTCTCTAAGATCTCCTGCTCGTGCTCAACGCGGCACAAAATGCTTTAGAAAACAATACCCGAAGCGGTTAGTAGATTGACCATCAATCGAGCAGCATTCCACCACATCATACCTGAGGCACACGCCAGGCCGGTTCTTCTTCATCTGAATGGCCTGCTTCCACACGTCCAGTGCATGGTGCTCCGACATCAGCAGCTCCGAGACGTAGCCGATTACCTGCGGATTCAAATCATCCAGGTTGGTCTCAAGAACGACGACTTTTTCCGTGGCAAAAGGACAGGAAGGGGACGTGGGAGACCTCAAAGCTGCAGCGGCGGGGTTCACGTAGCTCTTTTCAGGAGCCGTCGGGTCGATCTTCGTTCCGATAGCGACGCGGACGATGTTTGCGTGCCCTGGGAACTCCTTCGTGCCGGCACCAACTCCAGTGTGCGTCGGAATGAACGCGGGTGGCTCGCCAAAGGTTGACGCCAACGCCTTGACGAGACTAATTCCCGTCGGCGTCACTAGCTCCCCCTTCGCCCTGCAACCATAAACCATGTAAGTAGCTAGTACTTGGCCAACTCTCGTGCTGCATCTGAGCTTACCCCTTCGGAGCAGGACACACGGGGACGCCAATCATCAGGCGGAACGTCGCTGGCGGCGGGACAGGAAGAACTCCGTGCATGCACTTGACGGTGCCCGACGAGAACGGCAGGAAGGACGCGTGCACTTCACGAACACCAAGCAGATCCAGCGCAATCACCGAGCCAATGGTGTCGACAATGCTGTCGATAGCTCCGACTTCATGGAAGTGGATCTCCTCCAGCGACGTGCCGTGGGTATGCGCCTCGGCCTGCGCCAGTAGAGTGAATACCGCGACGCTCTTGTCCTTCACCCAGTCGGACAGTTCGCTGTCCGCAATGAGCGCCTTGATGTCGTCCAAGTTGCGCGTGGGCTCGTCTTGCACCTCTTCACCGTGCTCGTGGGTATGTTCATGCGTATGCTCGTGCTCGTGGGTATGTTCATGCGTAAGCTCGTGCTCATGGTCGTGGGCGTGGCTCATCTCAAGTCCAGCAGCTTCCCCGTCTTCCTCGACCTCCTCATGAGCCTCTGTACCATCGTGACTGTGACTATGGCTGTGACTATGACTGTGTCCATGGCCGTGACTGTGGCTGTGCTCGAGCGGGGGCGGGAACGCCTCGCTGGGCGTGGGTGGACCGGCCTGCTTGTGCTGGTAGATGGAGCCCACGTGCGCCTTGGTGGCTGCGATGCTGCCCGGCCCCTTCCACACTCTACTGGTGCCCAGCTCCCACTCGCCCTTGACGCCTTTCAGCGACTCGAGGCCGCGCTTGATGTCGGCCAACGGAGCTCCCTGTAAAAATGAGAATGATACATTTTGTCAGACAGAAAGAAAGTCGAGCGATTGGCAAGAGATGCAGACGCACCGCGTCGATCAGTGCGCCCAGCAGCATGTCGCCCGCGATTCCTGCGGAGCAGTCGATGAAGGCGAGCGTTGTGCCACTCATGTTGGGCTTGGTATCGTGGTCTCTGATCTCCGGTGCGAAAAGCTAAAGTGACGTCAGGGGGGAAAATGCACTTGAACTTCGGGTAACGATCACCGAGATTTGCAGTCTTGTCAAGCTTGGCACACAGCGTACGCATGACTCAAGACATGCTGTACATACTACTAGAATTAGCGAACTGTGTTTGATCGAGTATTTAGCCAGAGAAGACAACTAGGGGTGAGATATCACAGCTGACTTCGGGAAGCAACGTTCAACCAGTTTTCCGGCTCAACGAGCGCTTGAGCCAGGGGCCCAGGAGTTCAGGACGACAGGAGGTTCATCTGCAGACGTCCCTTTCATTTTCCAATTCAACGTCTCCTGCTCGCAGCTGCTTCCCTTTTCGACTCGCCAAGCATGCGTCTTCCGGTGTTTCTCCTCAACTGCGCAGTGACCATGGCGGGGGTCACCGCCGGCTCCACCCAGCGGTATGACCCAATTCAGCAAGGCGAGGAGACCGAGTTGCAGCCGATCCTGTTCGCTGCCACCTGGACCACCGACGCGGACAAGGGCNTACCATCGTGACTGTGACTATGGCTGTGACTATGACTGTGTCCATGGCCGTGACTGTGGCTGTGCTCGAGCGGGGGCGGGAACGCCTCGCTGGGCGTGGGTGGACCGGCCTGCTTGTGCTGGTAGATGGAGCCCACGTGCGCCTTGGTGGCTGCGATGCTGCCCGGCCCCTTCCACACTCTACTGGTGCCCAGCTCCCACTCGCCCTTGACGCCTTTCAGCGACTCGAGGCCGCGCTTGATGTCGGCCAACGGAGCTCCCTGTAAAAATGAGAATGATACATTTTGTCAGACAGAAAGAAAGTCGAGCGATTGGCAAGAGATGCAGACGCACCGCGTCGATCAGTGCGCCCAGCAGCATGTCGCCCGCGATTCCTGCGGAGCAGTCGATGAAGGCGAGCGTTGTGCCACTCATGTTGGGCTTGGTATCGTGGTCTCTGATCTCCGGTGCGAAAAGCTAAAGTGACCGCAGGTGACGTCAGGGGGGAAAATGCACTTGAACTTCGGGTAACGATCACCGAGATTTGCAGTCTTGTCAAGCTTGGCACACAGCGTGTTGTGCTGTACGCATGACTCAAGACATGCTGTACATACTACTAGAATTAGCGAACTGTGTTTGATCGAGTATTTAGCCAGAGAAGACAACTAGGGGTGAGATATCACAGCTGACTTCGGGAAGCAACGTTCAACCAGTTTTCCGGCTCAACGAGCGCTTGAGCCAGGGGCCCAGGAGTTCAGGACGACAGGAGGTTCATCTGCAGACGTCCCTTTCATTTTCCAATTCAACGTCTCCTGCTCGCAGCTGCTTCCCTTTTCGACTCGCCAAGCATGCGTCTTCCGGTGTTTCTCCTCAACTGCGCAGTGACCATGGCGGGGGTCACCGCCGGCTCCACCCAGCGGTATGACCCAATTCAGCAAGGCGAGGAGACCGAGTTGCAGCCGATCCTGTTCGCTGCCACCTGGACCACCGACGCGGACAAGGGCATCTACACGTACAAGCTCAACGCGACCGACGGGTCTCTCACGCAGTGGGCAATTACACCCCTGAGCTTCGCTGACGGAGGGATCAACCCGACGTACCTCCAGGAGGCCACGGCAAAACTCTACGAAGGCAACCGGCTGATCTACGCTCTAAACCGCGCTACCAGCGTCGGGTATGTGTCTGCGTTGACGCTGAACTCGAACGGTACGCTCGACCTACTCAACACGCAGCAGATGCAAGGCGGGTCCCCCGCGCACGTCACTTTGAGTCCCAACGAAGACTTCGTCGCAGTCGCCAACTACGCCGGCAGTCTCTCGCTCTTCCCACTCTACGACAACGGCACGGTCGCGCCCGAGTCGTTTTACGAGGCGTTCCCGAATGGCAGCCATGTTGTCATGGATCAACAAGCAACGGGTCATATCCACAGCACGAGGTGGTTGCCCAACTCGAACCACGTGGTTGCAGCCAACCTCGGCGGTGACGACCTGCTCCAGTACGAGCTGGATGCTACGGCGCAGACGCTGGAAAGTCTCGAGACTGTCTACCGTCCGCCTGGATCCGGACCTCGTCACACGGTGCTGGGCGCGAGCGGGCAGTATCTCTACGTATCGAACGAGATCTCGAACGCTGTCGGTGTGTACAAGATCGATCAACAGGAGGCACTACTGGAGAGCCCAGCTATCCAGAACATCACTACGATCCCTGCCAATTTTACCAACACGAGCACTGCGGCCGACATCCACCTGGCAAGCAACGGGAAGTTCGTCTACGTGTCGAACCGCGGCCACAACTCCATTGCCATGTTCGCAATCGACGAGGCCGACGGCACACTGACCCCGCTGGGGTGGGAGAGCACGCGCGGTCAAACTCCACGAGGCTTCACGGTCTACCGAGACTGGCTCATTGTGGCGAACCAGAACTCGAACGATATGTACGTTTTCAAGGTAGACAGTGAGACGGGCTTGCTGTCGTACACGGGCAACTCGTACGAGATCGAGGCTGCCGTATGCCTCTACGTCTCGGAGTACGCATTCGCCCAAGTGCCAAGCTCCTGCTAGGCATTAAACTGAGTGCTCCTGTGATGGAGAACATCTCAAAAGTTTCACTTGTCACTTTGCTCTATTGCCAGAAACTAGTGAACTCGACTGCAAGGCTTTCCCCTCTTTCAAGTTTAAGCATCGAGTTCATAAACTTCATTACCACGGCACTCAATCCTTGCTGGGACTCCTTTGGTGTCCAAACGCACGTCGATCACTACACGCAGTTGCGCTAACTTCGCCACGATCGATGTCTTGACCTCCTTTACTCGTTCTTGAGACCACCGGCTTCGAGGCGTTCAACGTGGTGACGCACATACCGGATCTCTAGCAAGATCTCTTCGTAGCCGGACTTCATGTGGTCCCAGCGCGCCTGGACGCGGTCCTGTCGCCGCAGGATCGCCTTGAGCAGTTCGCCCCAGAACGCGCTGTTGAACGCGACGGCGCCGACCACGAGCCACTGGAACCACGGGATGTACTCGAACCCGAAGATGTCGTCCATAATGACGGGGACGTTGGTCACAAGCACAGTCAGCACCACCGACATACACGCCGCGAGCTGCATGTAGCCATTCGACAGCATCCGTGCGAACACGGGCTCCGTAAAGTGCCGGACCGTGTAGGCCCGCAGCACCTCCGTGAACGCCAAGCCCAGGAACACCATTGTCTGGGTGCGACCCAAGCCCACCGACACGCACTCGTAGTCGCCTCCTTCGCAGTAAGCGGTCGAGTTCTCGAACGAGCCCATGCCAGCCACCTCGTCGCCGAAGATGAAGGATCCGTCGGAGTATTGGGCGCCGCAGTTGCCGTATGTCCTCCATCCGTCGTTGATGCCTTCCCAGCGCCGACACGTCACGTCCGTGTAGTCGGTGCCGGAGTAGCCGCCGCCAGCACTGTAGATGTCGTTCACGAGCAGCTCTCCGTAGTTCCAGTAAAGTCCTAGCAGGAAAGTGGTCGAGGCGCCGACAAGCAGCAGGAAGGCGTTGAACAGCACGAGCAACCACAGACGTCCTTGGATCAACGCGGCGTGCTTGTGGCGCGGCTTGTCGTCCATGATGTGCGGGTCGCCCTTCTCCAAGCTCAGCGCCACAGCAGGCATACCGTCCGTGAACAGGTTGAGCAGCAAGATGTGCAGTGCCTCGAGCGGCAGTGGGAACCCTCCCGCCACCGACAAGAAGATCAGCACGATCTCGCCGATGTTCGTGGACAGCAAGAACATGACGAACTTCTGGATGTTGGCGTAGATGACTCGGCCCTTCTCCACGGCAGCCACGATACTCACGAAGTTGTCGTCGGTCAGGATCATGTCCGACGCTCCCTTGGCCACTTCCGTACCGGAAATCCCCATGGCGACACCAATGTCGGCCTCTTTCAAGGCTGGCGCGTCGTTCACTCCATCACCGGTCATTGCAGCGATGAGTCCCTGGCGTTGAAGCGATTTCACGATCTCGATCTTGTCCTCAGGTTTTGCGCGGGCGAACACCAGCGTGCGCGACGTGATCGCATCGATGTCAGAGGGTGGGAGGTACACGCCACTCGGTCGGAGCTGAGTGCAGTCGGTAGCTTGGGCTTCCGGATCGGCGCCGACCTGAAGCAGCTCGATGTTCTTGGCGATGGCCACCGCAGTAGCGAGGTAATCGCCCGTGATCATCACCGTGCGGATGGAAGCTGCACGTGCAGTCGTAATGGCTTCCCGCACGCCGTCCCGCTCCGGGTCAATCGAAGCCACGAGGCCCAGGAAAACCAGCGGCTTCGACAGCGCCGCAAATTTCTCGTCCGCGTCGTCACAGTCTTTCGCGAAAGGCAGTTCGTGCATCGGCTGGATGGCCACGGCCAGGACACGCAGTGCCTGAGACGACAAGGCGTCCACAGCGGCGGAGATCTGGTCGCGCTGCTCCTTGGCCAAAGGCTCGAAGGTGCCATCCTTCCGGCAGAACTGCGTGCAGTTGCGTAAGATGTAGTTGGGAGCGCCCTTGACGCTCGCCACGAGCGTCGGCGGCTTGTCGCCAGGAAGACGCAGCGTGTCGAGCACCGCGGCGCCGTTCACAACGGGAACGGCGTTGACCGTGACCATCATCTTACGTGAAGAGCTGAACGGGACTTCCACGATACGTGGGTAGTCGGCCGCGATGTTGTCTTCCCAGATGCCCGCTTTGGCAGCAGCGACGACCAGCGGAGCCTCGGACGAGTTGCCGAACGGCATCCAGCGCTGCGTCTCGCCGTCGTCATTGTCGACTTGCTTGAGCTGCGTGTTGCTACAGAGCACAGACGCCATCAAGGTCGCGCGGAGTTGAACGTTCCCAGCTTCCGGTTCGGCTTGGCTAACACCATCGACCGAGAGGATCGAGCCTTCCGGGTTGAAACCCTTGCCGGTGATCGTGTACTCCTTGAAGTCTCCCCAGAGCTTGACGGCCGTCATCTTGCCTTCCGTCAGTGTGCCGGTCTTGTCGGTACAAATGACCGACGCGGCTCCGAGCGTCTCAACTGCGGCGAGTTTGCGCACGAGCACGTTCTTCCGGACCATCTCGGCTGTGCCGGACGACAAACAAATGGTGACAACCATGGGGAGGCCCTCAGGGACGGCGCTTACTGCCACTGACACGGCCGTCATGATCATAGTCAAGTACGTTGGTCGCGTGGGGTGAATCGGGTCCTCCGTGCCTCGCACCATGCCGACAATGAAGACCAGCACAGCCACGGCCAAAGCGATGACGCCCATGATGTAGCCCATGTGGTGCAGAGCTACCTGCAGCGGCGTGAGCTTCGGGCGGTGCTTGGCGATGCAGTCGCCTATCGGGTTGCGGATCCACTTTTTCTTTTCGTCGGGGGCGCCACTCTTGGCCTGCAGCAGCGCAGCAATGGAGCCCACTCGAGTGTGCATACCCGTCTCCACTACAATGCCGCGCGCGTTGCCGGCAGTGATCGTGGTGGAGGAGAAGACCATGTTGTTCGCCGTCAGCTTGGCGGGCTTGCCTGCGCCGCCGGGCTGGATAGACGCGTTGAACTTCTTGGCGACGTCTTCGGACTCGCCCGTGAGCAGCATTTCGTTGCACTTAAGGTCGACACTCGTGAACAGCCGGATGTCCGCGGGGACCACGTCACCTGTGACCAGGATGACAATGTCACCGGGTACCAGTTGCTTGCTGTCCACCACCTGCTGCATGCCGTCACGGATGACCAGCGACTGCGGACTGGAGAGGTTGGCGAGCGCTTCCAAGGCGTTACTAGCAGAGTGCTCTTGGATCGTGGCTACAACGGCGTTGAGGGTGACGATGGCGAGGATGGCGATGCCCTCGACCCACTCTTGAAGAGCCAAGGACGCTATGGCAGCGAAGAGCAGCATCGCGATGATGAGGTTGTAGAACTGCAGCAGGAACACCACCACGACTGGAGTGCGCGCCTCCTCGTCTAGTGCGTTGTAGCCGTAGCGCAGGATCCGACGCTCGACGTCCATGCCGTTCAGGCCTCTCTCGAGGTTCGTGTTAAGCATCTTGGAGATGAGCTCCGTGGAGCGTTGATGCCACGTCTTCTCGTCCTTCTCGTTGAGCGTGGCGAAGGACTCGCGCGTGGGCACGGGGTTGGCGGCGAGCAGCAGCTCTCCGTCACTCAGGAACCGCGAGCGGTGGTCAGGCCGCGGCGTGAAGGGGCCGGGGGAGGTCGAGTTGGTGTTGGCCGCCATCTTGGCGTTCGTGCGGTACAGGTCGGCGGTGGAGAAGGAGCGCGCGCCGCCGGACACGTCCACGACGTGATTCGCCGGCAGCTCGAAGGACCGCGAGGACGCAGCGCGAGGCGTTTCCAACTTGGCGTAGGCGCCGCTGTCGCGCATCGAGCGTGAGGGCAAGGACGCCCCGCTCTCGTAGCCGGACATTGGCGCGCGGAGGGCGTAAGATGAAGTTGAAGTGCGCGAGACGTTTGTTGATGGACAGGTGGAGGCTGCCGGGTGCGGTGCTTGGAGGTGGAGGAGGGAGGTGTTCGCCCGAGCGAGCAAATTCGGAAATGAGGACTGCTTCTTGTTGGGCGGCGATCCGAGCGAGGGATGCACTTCAATGCGAAGCGCACGTGCGAGATCCGCAAAAGGTTAAGGTGATGGACCACAAAAGGGTAAGGAGATGGGTCCGCGATCTGATTGGTTAATCTCCGATGACGGAGTCTGATTCGCATTTCGCTGGACGAAACATATCGCTTGATCGCCCGCCGGACAAGTTCATGCTGGCCAAGCAAACCTCGCCAGCGGCAATGCTTAATGTTTGGTAAGCTTAGTTGATAATGACCGCTGCTTGCAGGTGTCTTCGTCGGTGGGCGGTGTTCATGGAGGAATTCGAGAAGGAGATGTGCAAATCACCGAAGATAACGGGGGTGCAACGCTGCCCCAGTTTTCGAAGTTGGCTTCTGCGAGACGAGGGAATTGGCAAGAGATGCAGCGAGGTGTTCTTGCAAGAGGCACCGTCCTTACTGCAGCAGCGCTAGCAGCACAAGAAATCTCCCGGCGATTGCAATTTAGCACTCCTACAAGCGGCGCTCTGACGGCTTGATTGATGCATCTTCTCCAGTCGAGCGTTTTTGCAGGCAAGCCGCACTCAAGCGCATCTGCCGATACGCAGGTGTCACAGGCCCACAACGCTGTCGCACGGGTCTCGCTAGTCAGCGGCTGCAAACTTAACAGTGCTGGCTTCTGACTGGCAACGCCGTGCCCCCACGCGAGGTGTCGCGCGGTCTTGCTCTATCTTGTCCTGCTTCGGACAGCTAATGCGTAAGACACGCGTTGGTTAAACCGGTGCTACCAGCTGCATGCACACCAAAGTGCACGTTGAAGAGGTCCGAATCTTTTCGAGTTCGCCCCCAATACTCGCGACCCGAGCGTCACGCCACGAGCGCGTAGTTCTAGTAGTGCACTTTGGGTCTTCGACGTGTTATCTCGTGGGAAAGGCAGACGCCACGCCAGCGAGCGTCGTGGCCGTCGTTGCGCCTCGCGCTTTACACTTTGAGTCAGTTTTGCCGAGAACTAATCGCCCGCGGATGACCCCCAGCGAAGATTACGACCCCTTTCTTTGGCTATGCGAAACTCCTCGTGGCAATCACACAGCACTCCGGCTCCCATGATTCCCCCGCGAAAGAACTTCAACGCCAACATGCACACAGGCAGCAGCCAACCTTCGACGCCAATATTAAACAGCATGGAGAACAGGCAGGACGGAACAACGTGCTTCACGTTGTTCCACTAATTAATTTGTACACGCACATGATCATACAGTCGGGTGAACGATTCGCAGCAAACACTTGGTGAAAATCGCGTTGCTGCGCTGCTTTTCTGCTGCAAATCTTAACGCCCGCACGCCAGTCCCGACCTGCTTGCATTCTCGATCTGCACATCCCTTCACAAGCCGGAAGAGCTGCAGAGCTGCTGCTTGGCCAGAGCTTTACGCTCTCAACACCAGAACTTCAAACACGCCATGCCGATTTCCACGCTCGCTCCATCTCCTCCAGAGTCGTCTTCTTCATCATCACTTCACCGACATTTGAGCTGCACCTCAATTCACTACTTCGCTCAAATACTTTGCTGATCCACGCCCGGGGCGACGAACGAGCAGCTCCGGGAATTGTGTCCTGGGCCACGGCATTTCTTGCACAGCCGAACCCGCTGTGGTACTGCTGTGTCTGGGTTTGCTTGAGTAGCAATTTGAATCGTACCATCTGCGGTGGCCTGCTCTGGCGCGGGCCGTTTGGTTCCTCGTTGCGGTGCTGTGTTGGAGACTTCTCCATTTTCATTCGCACTGGGTTTCGGTCGGCGAGAGGGCGGCATGTTGATGGGGGGAGCGCAACCCGAATCGTCATGGAGTGCGGAATCGAGAGGAAGCTCGACCACTTTGCCTCTAAAAGCCAGCACGTAGTTGTCCACCAGGTAACCGGGCGCGAATCGGTCAATGACCGTGTCCATTAGGTTGCAGAATAGCAGCACGGCGATGAGGTGCCGGCATGGAATGGCGTACTGGTCGATGAAGGCACACGTGCACGTGCTCGCCTGCAAATCCACGCGCCGACGGAGACTTGGATCCTTGTTCATCTGCGTGACGAACGCTATCGCTTCCGAGGCTCGACTAACTTTGTACTCGCCGATGCGCTTGCACTCCGCATCGTACAGATCTTGCGCTCCTTGGGTCACTTTTCGCTTCTGCTGCTTCCATCTAGCTGCCAGCATACTTCTCTCGAACGCATCTTGCGTGAAAGACGTCATGAGCGCTTGAAAGAATGCAAAGGGCAGCATGTCTCGGTATCTTTCAAGGCCCTGGACATCCGACGCGGCTGCCGATTCGGCTCCCTCGTTGCCATTAGCGTTGAGACTCGTGCTGGGAGTGATGGCTGCTGTAGCCAAGCTAGCGCCATTGCCAACGTTTCCTCCAAGACCGAGGCCCAGTCCGTGTACTGCTCCCGAGGTCTGCTCTTGTTCCTGCTCCGAAGTCTCGAAAAACGTTCGACTGCGCCACCCATACAACGCCACCTTCCCGAGGTTTCCTGCCACTACCCAGCGCTCCATGGGGAATTGCCTGAGGAAGCTCTCCACTCCTGGGCCGCAAGTCGTGCCGATCCACTCAAGACGGTTGTTGTACTCCATCTCAGTCTGTGAGCTCTGCAGTCCCCAAATCAACGCGTGGTGATGCCGGTTGAACGTCGCGATCTGGCCCAGCTCGTGCTCAATAATGTACCTTGTGCAGTACCGAAACGTGAGTCCGAGTTCGGCTTCCATGGCCATCAACTCGGCGTCAATAGCACAGAGGACGGGGCAGTAGCGCAGGTTCACGCCGCTCTCCTCCACACAACGGAAGAACCAGCGATAATTGTCGCTCGACGGTGCATCACAGCAAGCCGCAGCGACAGTCACGTTGCGCATGTTGCCGTCTTTGCCTAGCAGGAACATCTGCACTCCTTGGTAGTTGGCCTCGCTGTTGGTGCAAGGCGCCACCTCGAAGCCGTAGATCTGCTGGTTGAAGGTTGTGGACTCCGTGAACACGCTGCAGCTCACAAAAGCTCTAGCAAAACCTCCCGGTACTTTACTCTGAGGACCACCCGCCTCGTGCCGGGTCAGCGAGCCTGGGTTCAACTCGGCGAAAGTTTGCAGTAGCGACGGAATCTTGCGAAACGAGTTGCCCACCTGGTTCAGCAGCTCGCGCTTCATGGCCTGCTTGGCGCGGTAGATTGTGCGCAGGTTGGTCTTGGCTTGGAGTTGCTGCAGCAGCTGTGCCGCTGTGCCATTGGGCGCGGATGCCAATGCTTGCTGGAAGCTCGAGCTCTCCACCAATTGGCGCTGCGTGGGCTTGGCCGTGGATGTGCACTCAGGCGAGTGGGTCAGGTCGGCACTGGACACGTACCAAGTGTGGTCCGTCTTGGAGTTGTGCAGATAGAGCTGCACGAAGAATGGGCACGGCGTAGTGGACGCGCACACCATCTTGCGGTGCTTGCCCCCGCGACGCGCCACCTTGACCTGCTTGTTGTGGTACAGAGCGTAGTCCTGCACGGCGTAGAAGGCACTCTTGCTGTCCTTGAAGCGCTTGCCCTTGGGTAGCGTCGGAGCCGGCGGCGGTGTCGCTGGCTCATCGGCGGACGCAGCGGCACTGAAGGACTCCTCCATATTGTCTCTTTACACTTTTCTGATGGCAATTATTTATTGTGGTTTTGGGCAATTTTATGGGTCATACAAACCTTTTGCACTCAATTTTGCCGCATTTTCGACAAAAGGAGCAACGAGGCCGTCCGATGCACGAACTGCCTTTCGCACAAGACTGTGACGACGCGGACGAGAAGTTTGCGGCGCTGTCGAAGCCGCTGATTTTCCTGGGCCTCGTGGCTTCGATTGACCCGGAGCGGGACGTTGTGCGGGAAGCCATTACGTGCAGCCTCCATTCGTACCGTGATGATCACAGGCGACTACTGTACCTCGCTACTGCGGTGGTCATCCATCGCCAAGAACATCGAGCTGCACTAGGTCGGTGCCGATCCGGAAGCCAAGCTACCGACTGCGCTCCGCTCCGGCCGAGCCGATTAGCGATTGCTCTTGTAACAAGAGTCTTGTTCCAGAGGAGCAGCCGTCTGACAGCGTCGTCTACACGGCATCACCGAGCAGGAGCGGCAAAAGGACCGCAAACGCTGATGATGTGTCCTTGCTCAATGTTGCAGCAGCAGATGGCGACTTCAAGCCTTGATTTGCGCTGTCGTTCGAGAGGCTGCAGGTTGACCACCGCGCGATGACGGCCATGCAGCCGTCGCCCGCCGGAGCTGCCGTATTTTTTAGCCTGATGTTGTTCAGGAAAAATAGGATTGTCCTGGATCACACAACGTGACGGGGAACTCGACAATGCATCTTCGCTTGCGCTGTTCGCACGCATCGTTCACGGACAGCGTGTGGCGGGTGCAGCAGATGTCATCCGTGCTCTTCCACTTGTGAAACTACACTACCGTATCTCGAGACCATGAGAGCTGTCCCTGGTCATTCAGCAATTCTCCGCGGTTGTGTCAAGTCTTACTGAAAGCATGTTAACTTGCCGCTTCTTAGCTGCCTCTCTGGCTGCCGCGTCCTTCCTGGCAGCGGCACCTTTAACGGTCTCCGCTGCGTCGACCTTCGGATACACCACGGAGTCGGGCAAGTATATCATCAGCACCGGCGCGGGCCTGACCATCGCCATGAGACAGTCGACGTGCGATATCGTGTCCATGAACTACAACGACAAGGAGCTGCAGTACAAGTCCATGGGCACCCACGTGAACTCGGGTCTTGGCTCGGTCACATCGTCGATCCAAACCCTCAACGACGACAAGAAGACTATCACTGTGAGCTGCAAGAAGACCGGCCTTGAGCAGACGTATTTCTTCCGTCCTAATGAGAACGCCATCTACATGGGCACCTACCACTCGAGCGACCTCGTGCTGCCGGAGCTTCGCTTCCTCGCGCGTATGGACAAGACGGTGGTCAACCAGGGCATCCTGGAGGCCACGATCGAGTCAGGCATGACGGCGATCGAGGCTGAAGACGTCGTTCAGAACAGCGAAGGCATCACCCGCTCCAAGTTCTACTCGGGCGTCCCCTTCATCGACGACGACGTCCACGGTGTGAACAGCACTGCTGCCGGAGTGTACTTCGTCATCTCGGAGCACGGCTACGAGGTGTCCAGCGGGGGTCCGTTCTTCCGTGACATTAACAACAAGTTCGACGTCTCTAACGAGCTCACGTTCTACATGAACTCGGACCACACTCGCATCGAGGACTACCGCTATGGCTTCCACGGTCCGTACGCGCTCGCGTTCACGAGCGGTGCTGCTCCATCGGCTTCGTCGCTGGACTTCAGCTTCTTTCAGGATCAGGACCTAACCGGCTTCGTTCCGGATGCCCAACGTGGCCAAGTTGCTGGTACGATCACGGACGCGAACGACGTGCTGGGCAGCTCGGATGTCGTCGTGGGCTTCTCAAACGCAGACGCTCAGTACTGGGTCAAGGTGTCTTCAGGTGAGAAGACCTTCACGTCCCCGAAGATGAAAGCCGGTACGTACAAGGCCACGGTGTACAAGAAGCAGTTGGCGGTCGGCTCGGCCTCCGTCACTGTGGGCAAGGGCTCCTCGACGAAGGGAAGCATTGCCGTATCGTACGATCTGGCCAAGGACCCCATTTGGCGCATTGGCGAGTGGGACGGCACGCCCGAAGGCTTCCTGAACGCCGACAAGATCCACAAGATGCACCCGAGCGACTCGCGCATGTCTGCCTGGGAGCCGATCACCTTTGCGGCCGGCTCGGACGACAACAGCAAGTTCCCGATGGCTCAGTTCCGCGCAGCCAACGACGGCATCAAGGTCACCTTCAGCCTCACGGACGCTCAGGCTTCCGAGTCCAGGACGCTCAAGATCGGCTTGACGCTCGCTCAGGCCAGCGCTCGCTCCAGCGTGACCGTGAACGGCAAGTGGACTGCTGCCGTGCCAGCTTCGGTGGCTGTCAAGACTCGCGGCGTCACCCGTGGCGTGACGGTGGGCAACTACAAGCTCTACGACTACGTGATCCCGTCGTCCGCGCTCGTGTCGGGCTCCAACACGATCACTCTCTCCATCGCTAGCGGAGCCAGCGACCCGGCCGAGAAGTTCCTGTCTTCGTCCGTCGTCTTCGACGCTCTTGAGCTCGTGTAGAGCAAGAAATTCGAGCTCGTAAGTGCGTAGATGTTGTACTTTGTCAATGATGTGCTCTGTTCAAACTCGTTGCCCTCGTGGAGCCTGGAAACCTCTTCAAAGACTGTGTTCGCCTTAGCAGCGCAGCATCTGGCCTGCCTTACTTGGTGCGTTCATACACACGGCGCAGATCGTAGCTAGCAGGTGTCTCGGGGACACGCACGCCGCCAGGAACGCAGACATGTAGGCGAACCACGTATCGTACGCGAGTGTTTGACCGCGAAACATGGCCTGCAACGCGAGAGCGGCGCATTCCTTGGGCGCGCACGCTGTGCCGGGGATGTTCATGTAGATGGCGTCGTCGCAGTCCGCAGTGCTGCCAAAGTTGGTGTGTACTGGGCCGGGGCAGAAGCACGTGACGGTGACGCCCGAGCCGCGCAGCTCGTAGTCGAGGCCCTGGCTGAAGTTGATGACGAACGCCTTGGAGCTGCTGTACAGCGCCGCCGACGGCGACACGACCGATCCCGCCATGGAGCCCATGTTGAGCACTCTACCTACGCCGCGCTCCACCATCTGCGGCACGAACGCGTGCGTGAGCTGCACCACCGCCGCCATGTCCAGCGCCATGATCTGCGTCACCTGAGCTCGAGACAGCTTGACGAAGTCTTTCGTGACGGAGAAGCCGGCGCAGTTGACGACGATGTCGACGACGAGTGCGTTCTCGTTGGCAAACGCCACCAGGGCGTCGATCCCCGTCGTGGACGCCAAGTCACACGCACAGACGGAGACTTTGACTTTGTCGTGAACCTGCTCGATCTCCGCTTGCATCCGATCTAGCACGGCGCCGCTGCGGGCCGCCAGTAGCAATGAGTGACCCTTCTCAGCGAGTTGGTAAGCCATCTCCTTGCCCAGGCCGGATGACGCCCCCGTGACGAGCGCGACATGTTTGGCTTGTGGCTTGGGCTCCGCCTCCGCGAAGTTGCGGCGATGGTAGCGGCTCAGCAGCACGTCGACGCAGCACAGCACCAAGTAGACCAGCGCCACAACTCGAACCAGGTGACCAACCAGTGCCAACGGGGCGCAGTAAAGCGCCACGAGCAGCACGAAGACACCCAGCGCGGGCTGCAGCTTGCTGTGGATCGATTCCTTGACCATCTCGGCGGATAATTACGCAATGCCTTGAACAGTGGACAGGCTCGGATTTGCAACACGCCAATCGGTTCCGTTGGTGGTGATCACGTTTATCGTAGTCCACCCAACACCGTGAACGCCAGAGCTTTGCGTTTCAACGTCTCATTTCCTGTTGTGGCCGGCATCGTCTCAAGCAGCGAGGTGCAAACATCCCCATCGCACTATTTGCGGCGTCCGAGTGATCACCAGCTCAAGCACGTTTCTCGGTTGTTGCATCGGCTGGAAACCGCTGCCTGCTTCAACTCGCCGCGCCGCGCCATCGACCTCATCGGCCGGCCAATTTGAGACTGGCCGTTGTCATCGGAGCTGCAGCAACGACAGCCATGGCGCACGTGGCGACGGTCACGCCGCTGATCGATGCGTCGGGACCGGAACTCAAAGCGACGAGCCGTGCTGACGAACTTGCTGTGGAGCCCCAGGACGTGGAAGACACCGACGGACTTCTACTGCACTTGATCCGCACCATTGCACTCTACCTGTTTGTGCTGCTCTCGCAGACGGCCAAGCTGGCGCTGACGGATGCGGAGCTCGTAGGTTTTGTGTCGGACGCTGCCACGCCGGACTTGTTGGATGCGCAGACCGCGGCGCTGCAGCGTCGACTGCATGCGGCGTTGTTCGCGTGGGTGCAGGGCGAGGTGAACAGCAACCAGTTTGATGGGCTGCTGCAGGAGCAGCGAGCTTTCGTGGTTATCAAGAGGCTCTTTCGACAGCAACGCACCAAGGCCGCTGTGCAATGTCGTGTTCTTGCAGCGCTGTTGACGTCGTATTTGGCGCGACTGGAGACCCCGTTGGTGCAATGCGAGCCGTCTAGTATGCTGTCCTCGACGCTGGAATACTTGCTAACGAAGGAGAACAACACCACAAGCAAAGAACCAGTTCCGCTGCCCATGTTGTACCCGCTCGTGAACGCTGTGGATCTTGTGAGCATTGAGCAGCGCGAGTGTCTTGATGCGCTGATGAACTTGTTGAGGTGGCTCACTGCACACGACGATGCCAAGACGGTAAGCCACCATTGCTGTGGTTCATGGCCGAGTGGAGCATTGCACTGATGTGCAACTTTGTACCAACAGGTTTTCACAGCTTTCGCGAGCAAGTATCATGTCAAAATCATCGGAATGGACGACGGTGGCGATGGCGTTAGCTCCGAGTCCGAAGCAGATAGCGAAGATAGGAGCGACCGCGACGCTCTGGGCGTTTGCTTTGTGCAAATGCTACTACGCTACTCAGACCACATCTTTCGACGGGACCTTCAGGTAAGAGCTTCACCGGTCGAGCATGCGCATCTCTTGAAGTTGCTCACTTGTGCTTTGTTCTTCGCGATTAGTTTGAGGATTTGGTCCCGACGCTTTCCTTCAGCGACACAGAAGATGACGATGTCTGTAGCGAAGACGGCAGCGCTCTTCCTCGCCAACTCTCTCTGCCAGACTCCATCGATAGCTCTGATAGTTTACCAGCATCGAATTTTGAAAAGCTCAGCAATCCTGTCTCCGCAACAAGTGAGGACAAGAACAAGGAGGCTTTGATCCGGCCAATGCTACCTGAAACCACGCCAAGCAACCTTGAAGGTGACGTATCGGTGCCTTCTACTGCTGTGGTGTCGAAGGCGCGGTCGCCCCGGAAGGTGTCATCGCGAACGCTGCGCAAGCGCAAGAAACGTGAGGAAAAGCTGCTTCCTGCTGGGACGAAAACGACTCGGCGCTCGAACAAGTCTCGTTCAAAGCCCATCCGTACAGCTGAATACGAAGACGAAGAGCTGGTGATGGTGATGCAAGAGGAAGAACCCTTGCCGGCGGTGGTGTGCGTCGGCATCGCCGCTGCAGCCGGCACGCTTGCTGCGGTGCTCTGCGCTTTCTTCAACTGAACCACTGCCCAGTCGGTGCCAAAGTTTCAACTTATTCAAATGAAGCGCCAAGCCAATGTTCCTTATGGCAGTTAGCTACATTCTCCAAAATAAAAACAAAACATTTCGGGGCAGTTCGGCAAAAGCACATTCCAAAACGTAAAAAAAAAAACCGTTCTCTATGAAAACATTTCAATTAAAAAAAAATCCCAAAATACTTGCACACCGTCTCGACGCTTCTAACTTGCATGCATTCTACAACCGATAGGCTCCTCGTGCGAGTTCCCATAAGCCTGCGAGCACAGGCGTCGTCGCCGCGTAAGCTGACGCAACGCAGTGTTCAGGTGCATCGCAAGCGATGCCCACACCCGTCACCGCCGTCAGAAGGAACGAAACGAGCGGAAATGCAACGAAGAGCAGCAAACTCCGTTGCTTGGTAGCGCTGCAAACGTCCTTGTCACCCTCCTTGACCACGTGTCCATCGCTGCTTCGGTCCTCGAAGCGGTTAAACAGGTACAAGATGCCCGAGTTGAAGCCGTAGATCACAAGCAGTAGCGGCAGGCGGAAGAGCATGTTCAGCCACTCGTCACGCAGGTAGTAGAGCGCGATCGCACCCAGCACGGGCAGCATGACAGCGACGAGGTTGAGCTGGGATACCGCGAAGAACAGCACTCCGAGCGCGAGAAGGATGGCCAAGATCTTCATACCGTACGCCACTTCGCAGCCGAAAACCTGAAGCGAAGTGGGCGCCCACCAGGACACCATCCACCAGTGATGCTCATCATCTGGCTGGCACAGAGGCTTGACGAATGCCACTTCCCGCAAGTTCTCAAAGAAAACGATCGCCATGATCACCAGCACAATGAGCACGTCGGCTTTCGTGATCGTCCACACGAAAGAGGCCCGGTCTCGTGCATTCTGCGCGCGCCATTCCTTCAGCTCCTCCCTCCGGCGCTGTAGCCGCGCCTCTTCTTCCAGTTGGCGCTGCGCCTCGCGAGTTCGCTCGATCTTCTCTGCGATCAGCTGCTGCTTATTGTGGAACTTCCGCGCCATCCGCTCCCGCTTCTCTTGGGCTTTAGCGCGATCCCGGTTGCGTCGTTCATTCATCTTCATGATGTCGCGCTTGCGCAGCTGATCAAACATGCCCCTTAGACTGGTCACCAGCAGCATCATGTTCGAGCGGTTCGCTAGAATCTCGCCAGCTTTCAGGATGGCGTCCTCACGCTTTGCGCCTAGGGCGACGAAGCTGGTCGCCAAAGTCTGCACGCTGTCGAGACCTTTGCCTTCTTTGCTGACAATCGCGGCGCAGAAGCTGTCGCGTCGGGCGTCTTCCAGCATAAACTGCGCGCTTTCGACTTCCTCGACGTACGTCATCTCCATCATCTCCGCTTCGTCCACCCACCGCTCGAGCCGTCGCATGGATGCGGACGTCGCCCCGGTGTTTGCTGTTTCCGTGAGCTGCTCCGTGCGCCGGATGATCTGGCTATTGCTCCCCCCCTTTCCATTTTGAAGCAGCAGAAGCTGCTCGTGCTCTGGCTCATGAACGGACTGGAACTTCTCGATGGCGTTCTGTAGCTCCTGTCGCACTTTTTGCTGCTCGGCAACCTCGTCGTATGCCTTGAGCAGGAAGTTAAACTCGTCCTTGTTCTTCTGGCCGCCGAGGTTGCCCACGCTGCCGCTCATGGTCATGCTTCCACTCCAGCACCTAGCAAACGCGTCAAGTTCGCTAGACGTGGCAGTACCGTTGGCGTTCGATCCGGTTTGAGGCGGGGATCCAGAGTTCTGGCGCAGCGACGCGAGCAACTGGAGGAACAGCGGCTTCGGGATGGCTTCATTGGCGTTCACCTTGGAGACCAGAAGCTCTGAAATCGTAGTAGAGATCTGCTGCACGCGTGCATTCTCTAAGTGAAGGCTCTGCAGACTCTCATCCTGGTCCTTGAGCCACAAGCCCTCGTCCACGTAGCTCCTCCAGCGCGGAGGGACCACCAGCTGCATCATCTCCACCGCCACTTGTTCCCCACGACAGGCGATCTCCTCGACTGCGGTTAGAATCTCCGCAAACGTCATCTCCTTCCGGCTTGTCGGGTGCAGTGGCAGGTTCGCTAACTCCATCTCCACTTCACGGAACTCTACGTCCTCCAGCTGCTGCTTGAAGTCTCTCGCGTCCATCACAACCTGAAGGTGACGCAGCCGCACACACGCGATCTGCTTGATACGCAGCGACAGCAAGTCCGCCGGGAACTTGCGCAGCTCCTGCTCCAGCGCCGCCGGGTCACAGCCATTGAAAAGCCTGTTTAGAGTGCGTCGCTCGCGGAAGAACCGCCACGCGAACCACGCCAAGTTCCAGAGCACAGCGACCGCCAGTCCAAAGACTGTGAGCATCGTGACCACCACGGCCAGCACAGCGGCCTGCTCCTGCGTTGTCAGCTCCGTCTTGTCGTGGCTCCACCACCACACGGCCGTGCGATAGGACGCGTATCTCTTGAGCGCCACGTCGTCCTTGGCCTTGGCAATGGCCGCCTGGACGGCAAAGTCCTCCACCCCTAAATAATCTTCATCTTCCTCCTCTTCCTCCTCTTCAAGAGCTGGCAATGCAGCTCTGGGCGGCAGCTTAACCTGTTTCGTCTCCGTAACCTGATTTTGCTGCTCCTGCGCCTCGTCTGTCGTCTCCCACGTCACGACGTGGACGTCTCCGTCAGGCCACGGGTTCAGCTGGGAGCCCTTGATGTCGTGGGCCTCGATGGCCACTTGCTGGGGCTTCTCCTCGGCTCCATCCGAGAAGCTGAAGTCCTCCACGCGGATCTCCACGCGGCGATAAGCTGACAGCATAAGATAAAGAAAACCAGGTTAGGTGAAAGTGTCATAATCGGCCAAAGAGAAGATAACGAAGTGCATAAAGTTGCTACAATGATGCCTTACGGTGCGAGGGCTCGGCCACGGCACGGCGTGCGTCACTGGCGCTGAGGAGCAGAAAGGAGGCGACCAGCAGTCGCCGCAGAGAGCGGAGAGCGGTGGCGTTGGCTGCTAGCGGGCGTCGCGTGCGGCTCGGCGGGGACATCGTGCGTCTCTCGGTCCCCAAGGCGAAGTGCCGAGCACCAAGGCCTGATTCCATCCCTTGGGCTGTTTCTCGTTCGCGGAACGCGCGAAAACTCCCATTGTTGGTTTCACGTTTTTCAACACCATCAAATGTCTCTTAATTAAGGGCACGTGCGGCCAGATGGCTCGTATATGAGGGTGAAGGGATAGATGGTGTGGTCCACTTTTCACACTTGAAAGTTGAAGTGCAACTTTGCTAATGCCAGGAAGCTCTTCTACCTGGAGCACGAAGCTGTGCTGGACAACTGGACAATTGTGGTGGCAATACAAGTCACTCGGAATCCGGGATTCACCAAGAGTTTGAGCTGAAAAATCTGACATGGATTTACTACGAGCGCATGGTGAAGCTTGTATGATAGCCACGGCCTGAGAAAGGAAAACACATGGGCAAAATAACATGTAGGAGGGGAGGACTCTCCCCGTTATTGGCGTCGCTGCTAGAGGCTCCATCAAAATTGGTGCGGCGGTGGTGACATCTCCAGAACACATCGACATGGAAGGATTGATTAGAACGAGA
The DNA here is from genome assembly GCA_012295415.1 of Phytophthora chlamydospora. Classification (NCBI taxonomy): domain Eukaryota; phylum Oomycota; class Peronosporomycetes; order Peronosporales; family Peronosporaceae; genus Phytophthora; species Phytophthora chlamydospora. The sequence goes on along the minus strand of JAABLK010000147.1, from coordinate 2,751 downwards.
GAGAGCAATTGAGACTCTTGGAAGCAATTGAGACTCTTAGGAAGTGTCATATTTCCCGAAAGGAACAAGAAGAATCAACAAGTCGGTCGCAGACACTGGCCTGCTTCACACTTCACCAATACGTTTTGCATAACTCAATCTGCATTGGTTTCTTTGGCAGTTTTTTTGGCATGGGATTGACACACATGGCGCAGTCACAGTCTCATGGCGAAACGAGCGAGTGAAGAGGAGTTTGTTAATTTTTGTGTGGTTTTGTATTTGTTACCGCTACCTTTGGAGTTTGTTGTATGTTACAATTTTGAGAGCGGGCCCTGAGGTTCTCCTTCTTGCGGCTGCTGCTATGTGTGTCTACTGCTGCTAGTTTCTACTTGGGGTGTCCTTCCTGGTTCCAAAGTCTGCTTCAGGCGACCGTGCTGGGGCGCGGCGGTCGGATCTCCATCTGTGGAGAGGGCGCGGGACTCGTTTCGGGCTCTGTGGCCACCATCTTCTCGTGCATGGCGTTGCCCAGCGACGTGAACATGTCGGACGTGAAGCCCTGCGGCAGCTCCTTAGTCAGCTCTTGTAATTCCTCCAAAACTTCGTCCGTGGGGTCCTCGCTGCTGCTACTCGGGAGTCGGCGTTTGCGACGTCGAGGTCCCTCCTTCCCCTCCTCCTGATACTGCAAGTTGTGCTGTTGCATTTGCCACGTCTTCCTTCGCTCTTCCCGCCGGATGATCGTGGACTGAATTCGGAGAAACGACGCATAGACGTCCTGCAGTTGCGCCCACGCTTCCGGGATATCCTCATCAATATCCTCTTCGTCCTCTACATCATGCTTGATGTCAGCGAGGTGGTTTTCCACCTCGCTCGCTCGAAAGCTGCCGTCTTTCTCTTGAATCTTCTGCAGTGTCGCCAAAATCTCTGACAGCGTCACTTCCTGCCCTTCCTTGTGCTGCGAGACGTCCAGCGACGCCACCATTTGTTGTGTGTCTTCATTCTTGTCTTCTCGCATCTCGCGCTTCAGCTTTTCCACCACCAGCAAGAACCGGAGTTGACAGAAGCGGATGCTCGCTAATTGTTTCTTCATAAGCGCCGACGCTTCATTGCCGCTATTGTCCTTTTGCTCGGCCATCACCTCGTCATCCTCTTCCTTCTTGAGCGCGCTATACCAGCGCATGGGCAGTCTCGCCAGCCTCCAAGTAACTTGCACCATGAAGATCAGCAGCCGCCAGACGCAGAATGCAATGAGCGCCAGCACCAGGACGTCCTGCCTCGAGAACTCGTCCGTCACTGCGTCCTTCCACCAGGACGCTGCTTCCTCCACTGGGGGCTCTTCATCCCCTCGTATCGCTGCGAAGAGTACGCACACGCACATTGTCACCGCGTATTGGCCGTCAGCATACAGCAGCGCGCAACAGCGTGGCCCTCCAAGCTCCGCAAGCCCCGTACCTTCCATAATATTGAAAATGTCGGCTGTACGCACGTCCTTGGTCACAACCTCGATCACTGGCCTCTCGCGGGCGCCATCTACAGTCAAAATCAATTCAAAATCAACCCACGCAACGTACACATTGCCATGGAGAAGCCAGTTAGTGAGCGACAGCTAGCTCCAGCTCCACCGCCCTGCCCTGGTCGGTATCAACCCACCACTGAAGGAGAAGTCTTGCTCGCGGATCTCCATGCGCGTCTTGGCGGCTGCAAATTGCATCATGAAATGGCCGGAAAACAACAAGGCTAAAGTCAGTCAATAGCGCTCGAAACGCCCGAAAAGAAGCGAGAAAAAGGAGTTGTGCACTCTTCACCTTTGCCGCTGGGGCTGGCCGTAATTAGCGCCTGGCGCGCCTCGCTGAGAAGCAGCAGCAGCGTGCACAGTGCGCGCCGCAGCGCCCACAACGGACTCCACGGCTGTTGTTGCTGCATGGCGTGAGGGGATCCGAGGCAGTCAAATACTGAGCGGCATTCACGCGCAACTTCGACACTCGCTGGGGCGGAAAGTTCTCAGGTGGAATATTCTCCCAAATGTGGCAACAGCTGTTTGGTGTGGCAAAGTCTCACTTCAACTTACAGTGCAAAGCTTCGACACCAAGCAAGGCAAAGTTCTTCTAAGGTTTACTTCAGGCGAAAGTGCGCCACTTGGCTATTCGCCCTCACAGGGCCAGCCGCGGGACTCGTCGGACCAGCGAACGAGCGTCTTCGCTCGCGGCCGCCTCCGCCTGCCAGGAAGGCCTCGTTGGGCTTGGCGGCTACCAAAGGTTTCTCAGTGTCAGAGGTTGAAGGATACCGCAGCGATCCCGGGTGGAGCTTCTCGTAGACCTCTTTGAACGAGTCAAACTCCCGCTCGGCCTTGCGGCGACAAGCCGCGTGCAGCGTCACCCGATCGTCGTCGTGTTCGGCGTGGCGAGTCTTGTCGTCCGGTAGGCGAACGTAGAGATACCCGAACTCGGCGCAGCAGATCTGGGGTGCGTCTTGTTTGGGAATGTCGAAGCCCTGTAGATACTCGTGCAGTACGGCCTCGCGGTGCTCGGGCGCGATTGAGGTGGACACCACGCGGATAGCTTCGTGGGTTTTGACAAGCGCCTCAGACGCACGTCTCCGGTTCTTCACGAAAGTTACAATTTGCATCGCCCAGAAGACATTGACGATAGTGAAGACGCCGATAGAGAAACCCAAGAGTCCATGCTCTTGCCAGCTTTCGCGCTTCGGGAAGAGATCGACGAACAGCGGGAAGAGCGCGTTCTCGATCGCCACCAAACACGAGATGATGAAGCAGAA